>JAEANM010001898.1:0-26072 GCA_017656035.1 Myanophis thanlyinensis
AAATATGGCCACCAGTCTATATTTAAACCCTGGTCCTTAAGTTCCTTATTAGTTTTTAATCTTCCTTGGGCATCCAAGATTGTCCAATCTTTTCTTAAAAACTTTCAGTGGTGGAGCATTCACAACTTCTGGAGGCAAGTTTTTCCTGTCAGGCAAATTTTTTCCTGGTTCTAGGTTGCTTCTCTCCTTGATTAGTTTCCATCCATTACTTCTTGTCCTGCTCTCAGGTGCTTTGGAGAATAGCTTGACTCCCTCTTCTCTGTGGCAGCCCCTGAGATATCAGAACACTGCTATGATGTCACTTTTAGTCCTTCATTTCATTAAACTATACATACTCAATTCCAGCAACAGTTTTTTTTGTATATATTTTAGCCTCCAGTCCCTTAATCATCTTTGTTGCTCTTCTCTTCACTCTTTCAAGAGTCTCAACATCTTTTTTTACAACATGGTGACCAAAACTGAATGCAGTATTCCAAGTGTGGTCTTACCAAGGCATTATAAAGTGGTATTAACACTTCATGTGATCTTGATTTTATCCCTTAATGTTAATGCAGCATAGAACTGTGTTGGCTTTTTTTGACAGCTATAGCACACTGGTGGCTCATATTTAAGCAATAGTCTGCTAGGACTCTAAGATCCCTTTCACAATTACTACGATTAGTGAGGTACCACCTATATTATACCTGTTCATTTTCTTGCCTAAATTTCTTGCCTATTTTTTTTTAAATAGTGAGGCAAGCAATATTTTGAAATATGTTTCAATGTTTTGAAATATATTAGCTATATCAGTTATGGTACAGCTTAGTTATGGTTGTGTTCAAAATATGCCCACATTGTTCCATGAAGTACAGTATCAACTACTCATAGTAAAACTCAGATATGATTTAGCGATATAATCTACCTAGTTATACAAATTATCTGTTCTTTTTCTCTCTGAAAACTATGAAAAGGCCTCACATTAAATCCTATACCTTTCCATTCAGAGCTGTCTATAAATTTGCAACATGTTCCTTGGGTCACCTTTTTCAAATTCAAATTCAAATTTTATTTGTCACATGCACAATCATACATGGTACAATATGCAGTGAAATGATTATGCAGCCATTCACGACCACAGATAAGTTAGGGCAGAATGGGAGGGTAGGAAATAGGTTGGGAATAAGTTGAAGAAAGGAGGTAGTTGGTAAGAAAGGACCGTATTAGTGACCGTATTGCCTGTGGAAAGAAGCTTTTCTTCATTCTTTTTCAAGTTTAAGCCTAAAACAGTGAAAGGAACTATGGAAGTTGATTACCTGGAACTATGGAAGTTGATTAACATTTTGGAGGGCATAGAGAAATGAGTCCCAGAAATATTTATCTGGGGTTGGAAACAGGTTTAAAAAATAAATAAGGTCAGGTTCAAGAAAATATCCTTCAGTATTTTATATGGGTAGAACAAAGAGCATGAAGTACTACTTGGACCACTATGTTCTGGCTCAGTTGTAGCTTCCAAATGTAGTTGAAGAATGGCTCCATATCCAATCAGGAGATGACTAAGGCATTAG
Organism: Myanophis thanlyinensis; assembly: GCA_017656035.1. Taxonomy (NCBI): domain Eukaryota; kingdom Metazoa; phylum Chordata; class Lepidosauria; order Squamata; family Homalopsidae; genus Myanophis; species Myanophis thanlyinensis. Next base: position 1,545 of record JAEANM010001898.1, read on the forward strand.
CAACTGTGAATAAAGCCTGACATTCCAGAAGGAGTCAAAACTGGAACAACCAATGGAGTTCTACAAAGGCCACTCACCCCATTTCAGGCATAGTTACAAACTGCTCCATGAATAAATGCTGTGGGTCTGGAGGATCCCCAAGTTATAAGAGCTTTTGGCACGGGAAAAGCGTTATTCTGTCTAAAGATGGAATCTCTCAGGAATTAGATGGCATCTTGATAAGGCACATTGTCTTAAAGACTTTGAATTGAATGTAATGCATACCATATATTAAAAATAAAAACATCTTAAATCCATGAGTTGCAAATGAATACTAAGCAGTAATTTCTGGAGTTTTTGCCATAGAACAGGACAAACTGAATACTTACAGCATAATACGTAGAACAGGTTCATTCTCTGGTAAATGTAATTTGTATGCAGATGTTGATCATTCTTCAGTCAAATTGAAAGCAAATACTGTATATTTACTGTTCTTTTCCAACATAAATCAGTAAAAGACTGCTAACAGTCTTATAAAATTATTCCTGTGGGTAAGGGGCTCTCTAATTAAAAGAAATGCTATATTCGTCCAGTTCAGCACTTTTTATGAAAAAAGAGATCTGCAGGAGGAGATGTGGCTTCCAGCCTTTAAATTACAGCTGCTATATCACCAAGACATTTCCTGAGCAAATAAATATTCTGGTGCATATAACAGGCTCAGTTTTATGTGGTTGGTTTGAACCTTGCTTAGAATGTTCTGCAAGACCATCTGATTATGGTTTATTCAATGGTGTATGATTAAACAAGCCATCATTTGTTTGTTGTGTATAGCCAACCAACCAGTTTGCCCACATTCCTCTTTTCCCCCATATAGATTACTATATTACTTTACATGCTTTACATATAGACTGGCTGCAATTACTTCAGAATAGATTATCCTGAACAGACTACTTTTCTTACTTCCATAGTATTCTTCCAAATCAAAACAAATGAAACAATTATTTGAAGAAATATTTTCTCACATTCTAACGTGTCCATAATCAAAGTCGATAACTGAATTATTCTCCACTAGAAGTGTGGATTACTACAACTAGGTGATAGGATTTTAAAAAATATTATTCATGTAGGTAATTTTAAACTTCAATTTTGATTAGTTATAGTAGTTATTATTTATAGTATTTTAAAGTTATTGGTTTTAATTGTCCTTTCTGTAAAAGACAACTAGCTCTTTAAATAAAAGTATTGCTTTTCTTAATCTATTTTTTTTTTAAATGAAAGCACAAAGTCTTTGTTCATTTGTTATTTATGATGAACCCGGGATGATCTGGAAAGCTCCACTTTACAATCAGTTTACATGATGCTGGTTATATCTTGTCTCCAACAGGCCATAATTTATACAGTCTTATTCTGTTGTGTTTTGATACCACAAAATTCCAACCAATCAAGAAAATGGTGAAAAGTGAAGTTTCTGAGGAAATGTATACTGTAAATATTAGCAAATGTACCCCACAGTAGCTGATATATACTACAGATGTCCAATTTAAAAAAGTTTATGTATAAGTTTGCCAATATTCACCTCTGATTCTGTTTGAATATTTCAACTTTCTAAATATTTGTTGGAAATACTCTAAGGTTTGTCAGGAAATCAAATTAACTTTAAGATTAAGAATTGACTTTACATATGGGAAACTGACAGGGATGATTGCAACTGATAAGCACGACACATAGCTCACAATTATAACAATGTGGCAAGCCATGTTCTTATGATCACCAGTTGCAACTCTTCCTGTCAGCTTCCCAAAAACAAAGTCTTTGGAGAAGCTGGCAGGGAAAATTGCAAATTGCTCCAGTAAGTTACTCCTAGTGATTTTTCTCCCAATGACCCCATTATGGAGCATAAGATCTCACAAATCTCATATTCCATTCCCAACCTTCATTCCATAGCATGCCCACTTGTAGCAACCCCTGATGCCTTCACTGGCCTGCCATATTCCTGCAGCACTCACCCAAGGCATCTCCTGGTCATCCCATGGCCTAGTCAACATACCATGTTCTAAGACACCTGCCCATGGCATGTCCAAACTGCCATGCTCCTTCCCTAGGACTTCCAACTCTTCCTATACAATGATTCAAACAGTCCTAGGGTGACAACAGCAACTGGGACTGCCAGGATTGGTAATGTGGTCATGTGATGTGATATTTATGACTGAATCACTTGGTTACAGTAATCCCAGCACAAATTGCTATCATAACCTGAGGACTATGTGGTATAGCAAAGTCTCCAAAGTGTCTGAATCAACAACACACAATGCTATAAATGTGATAGAACTGAGTTATGATCGCATCACTTGTTTCATGAATGGCAAAGACAAAATAAACAAATATTGTAAATTCACCCTAATAGACTAAACTAGTGAAATACAATATTTCTTGTCATCCTTAATATGTTAAACTATTTATGCTGTTGAATCTTTATAAAGAGGGTTTTTTAAAGTAACTTATTGGTGTGACTTTAACATCTTAGGGATGTTAAGAAGTGTATATTCATAAAGGAAGTAAAGGAGAAATAAGACAAAGAATTAGAAAAGATCAGTAAGCCATTTAGAGTCTCTGAATGTGTCTATTTTGGCTTGCAGCGGCTTTCCAGAACATGAGGCACAAGGTTTCACAGGCCTTGCATCTAATCTGTCTATCCACATGAAGGGATCTTATGCATGTAAAACTCTGTTCGCTAAAAAAAAAAGTTCCTGGTGATTGAATGTACAGATGTTCCAACAATTGTATCTCAGAAGTGTCTTTGATAGCAGTAGCCACAAGCAGAGATTAGACAACTGAAGCAAACATTGATGAGGTTAGGGGTGGGTACGATTCCCATTCACTACATGCAGTAACCATTTGAGTGCAAGGGATTGCCTAGAAAAAAGTCAAGTGTGGCAGACGGAGCAGCAATGCTTGAACCAGAATGCAGAAGTTGAGAAACACTTTTTTTCAATATGGAACAGAAAAACACAACTGGAAGATGTATGCATAGTGGCTGGGAATGAACAGTGCATGGCATCATTTGTTCCTGCCTCTATAACTAGGTGGTAACCCAGGTCATTAAATATAATCTTTAACATTTGCTCATAAACTAAATATCAACTGCTTTCCAATAATTATAATTGGTTGCAGATGTATGGTAACAAGTTTTAAAAAATAATCTTACCATCCTAATAGTTGCATTACAGTAACATATAGTGACAGCAATTCAGCACTGGAAGAGACCATTTAAGACATCTTGTCCAGTACCTGCTTTACACAAGAGTCTCTTAGCATTCCAGCTATATAAATAGAGCAATAACCAATATTGTGATTATAAACTTGTCCTTTGGTGAAAATAATATGGTCTAGTTTTCTCTAATTCTTAGCAATATGTAGCAATATGCCCATCATTGGGGGAGGGGGTTTCCAGTACTGTCCTCCTCTTTTTGTAATTTCTAATAATCCCATTATTGTATCTGTGAAGTTACTATTAGTACCTTGTTTGATTTACACATGGAGTGCTTTTGTTAAACTGGAGATAGATACTGATGTCCAAATTTGGAGATTCGTGGTTCAAACAACATTTGTGGGAAATTGTTGGGAAGAAGTAGCATGTGCCTATCAAAATAGGAATGATTAATATATTTTGCAATCAGAACCTCAGGCTCACTTACACAGTAATATTGTAAATAAACATGCAATAAATTGTACTTTGTCATCCCACACATACTTACAGTTCACTTTGATTCATGGATCATGGAGGATGCTGTCTAATTGCTGGATCTGCATTTGATTTAAATTCACATAGTCATTAGAGTTTGATAAAGAGTTATTAAGACCTAAACTTGCCTGTTATGGAATGTTTTCTTATACAGTATTCTAAATCTTACTAAATAAACATGGTAAAAAATCTGAGGGCTGGTATTGATTTGCTGATATGGTAGAGCAGAGGTGTCAAACTCAATTTCGTTGAGGGCTACATCAGGGTTATGTTTGACCTTGGGGGCCTGGGGTGGGTGTGGCTGGGTGGCCATGGCCAGCTCAATGTAACTCAGCCCGACGTAATTCAGCCCAAGCACTCTGCCAGCAAAACGGACTCCCGAGCTCCATTTTTAGCTGCAATGGCCTCCTGCAACCCTCCGCCAGCAAAAACAGAACTCGAGAGGGCATGCAGTCCTCCTGAGCTTTGGAGCCCATTTTCACTGGCAGAGGCACTGCAGGCCAGTCCTTTGCAGTTTCCAGGGTGGTCTTGTGGGCCAGATCTATGCATCCTGTGGGCCAGATTCAGCCCCTGGGCCTTGAGTGTGACATCCTTGTGGTATACCAAAGCAAAAGCTTTGAATATTGAAAAATCAAACCAAGGTATGCTTGCTTCTGCTCCTCTATCACCTGCACAAACTCTTACTCAGCCATGGTCAGCCTTCTTGGGTTCTTGAGCATTCTCAAAGGAAGAAATTGCCTAAAACTCCTGCAACTTAAACTTGTGAAGTTGTAATGTTAGAGGCATTGAAAAAGGCAATGCAAAACAATTTATTGATTTAAAAAAAAATTCTGATCAATTAATTTTTCTTTTTTCCACTATTCAGCCAGTATTCCTGTCATACAAAAGAAGATTCATAATAGCAGTCAAAATATACAAACTAAGTAATTTAGTATACATTTACTAAAAGGTCATCTTATTTTGAAATAGACTCTTGGACTTGAAAGGTTTCCTCAAAATTAATGCCCAGGAAACTGTAAGAATAACAAAGCAAAGTTGCTAAACTTAGTTTGCAAACCTTTAGTGGATGTGTGTGGATATTCAGAGTAAACGATTGTGATATAAAGTGAAATGGTCCACTTAAATAAAAATCCAGGAAAAATAAAATAGATTGAGGCTGCAGTTTGTCTAGGCATTTATTCTATCAAAATATAAACAAAAGCTTAAGACTAAAAAGAACAATATTTTTCATAAACCCTCAGCATATTTCAAGGTCTAAGAGAGAATGACTATTAACATTACATGAATTTTGCAATGATAACTCTCACTTCATTAATAATCAGAAATGTTTTATGCTTGTCTGAAGGCAAGACTAAGCTTTCTCTTCCACCCATCTATCTATTTCACATGGCTGTCCATTTCAATCTCAGGAAAACGGCAAGCAGCACTTAAAAATATCAAATAAGAATATTACCATAAATACAAATTGGCATCTCTGTAAAAATCTTAATGAGACAACTGTCTCAAGGGCTCTTTCATTTACTCTGACCCTTATGCCTGGGGACATAACCAGATCCAGAGGTGAAATTCAGCAGATTCTAGCAGGTTCTCTAGAACCAGTAGTAAATTTTCTAAGCAGTTCAGAGAACCAGTTTTTAGAAGAAATCTCCTTTTGTTTTTTTTCCAGTTTACAGGGTTAATCCTGTAAGGAAGGCAGGAAAAAAACATTCTGGTGTTTCTAGCCTAATCTTTATTGCTCTGCTTACAGAAACTGCCCACCCATTCACATGATCCCCCCAGAAATGCCCACCAAGCCACGCCCCCAGAACCGGTAGTAAAAAAAATTGAATTCCACCACTGACCAAGTCTTTAATGCTCTCTAATAGACTGCCAATATTGGGTGAAATCTAACCTCCAAGAGACAAAATTCTAAACAGTGGGTGCCACCATGATGGAAAAGGCTCTGTTCCTGGGTCCTGCTAGTGGACACTCTTGAATAGACAGAAATATTGCTTAATTCATTCTTACTTTTTAAAAAAAGAATATAGAGCTATCATCTAAAGTTTCATTGAAATTCATTAATGGAGGCATTTTTTCTTCATCTTTTGAAAGGGACATTTTCAGAATTGAGGTTATATTCCTAAAGGGCAGAGAGTTTAATAGAGAATTATCAAATCATAACCCCCACTCTCCCTTCCTACCTAACTTACCCGCAGTTGCGTAAGCATTTCACTGCATATCGTACCATGTATGACTGTGTATGTGACCAATAAATTTAAAATTGAATCACTTTTTTTTAATTAAAATACATCTGAGATCTGAAGAATTTTGAGATTTCTCATAAACTATTTCTACAACTGAGTTAGCATGGGAGAAAGGATGATTTTTCTAGACTTGTTTTTCCTCCAGAGCAATAGGATTTAAGCAGGGAAGGAATAAGGTGCTGCCAAACTATTAGTCTTGTTCATTGTGACATAAGAACCTTCCTTTCAAATGACCAAACAATGAAGCCTTTGGATATACAAAGAGTTTGGTTTGAAGCCACTGAAGCCAAAAGGACAGCATGCATATGCCTGGACAAGTACACTAGGGAGAAAAAGAAAAAGACAAAAAAAGACAAAAGGCAACCTTGTGTAAGCTACTTTAGAATAGTGAAAATCTTTCCATTACAGCTTAAATTTCAATAGCCCTTGTTACCAATCCCCATATCAATATAAATGATTTCAAATTATGTCATTGCCAACATTGTTTCTACTACTTATAATTCTGAATCTTAAGAACAAAAGATGGGATCTCCACTGGAATATCTTTCATGTGTGAAACACAATAAACCACTAATTTTCCAATTATTGCTCAGCTGGGATCTGATAAACAGCTCTGCAAAAAATCCACTGGATTAGAATATGAGTATAATTTACACACATTGAAAAATTGAGAAAATAATAGGTGCTAGAAAGCAATTTATTTTGGCAGTGAAAATCTCCCCTAGATTCCAGTTACTACTGCTTGCTCTTGTTCAGTTTTCTGTCTGAACATAATTTATTCAATATTTAAACATTTTGGGCAATTCTTAAAAACAACTGATCTCTATCATGCTTACAAATCTTTGGGGCAAAGAGATTCATGAACACTCTTTATTTCCTACCATCTCCTTTGTGCTTGACCATTTTTACGAGCCAATCTTATCAAAGAGACAGATTTAATAAGTTTCCTAAACTTTAAATTTCACAGTATTCATAAACAATTTGCTGGTGTGATTTATTCATAGTTCTTAACTACAGTAGGTTGCATCTACTTTAAGCAATGTCCAACAACAAAAAATGGCTGTTTCATCATTCCATAGCATACTAAATAGTACACAAAAGCCAAGATTTCCTGGAAGACCTTTGGAAAAATCAGTCAAGGAAAAAAAAAATCCACAATTTAAGAGAACATTATGTCAGAAAGATTAATTGGACCATGTGTTGAGTGAGAATGAAGCACATTGATAGGATTTACTGCTAGGAAGGAGCCACGTAAGTGTCACATTCACAGCTTCCAAATTGCCTGAAGACACTCAACATGATATGAAAATATAAGAATGCATATTGTATATTAGAATGAAACCATTTAAAGTAGATAACCACTATCAACATGAAAGTGAACTCTTTTCTTTTGCCCACTGAAGTTTAAATTGTGTGTGTGTGTGGGGGGGGGGGGTTCTTTTTCACCATTCCAACAGTTTAACAGAACTGGCTTTTATTTTTCAGCTTAGTACTAGATAATGAACTGGCATTTCTAGTCCTTAGAAACTCTAATTTTGAAAAGTATCTCCTATATTAGGATTATTCCTTTCATTTAATTGTTTTGTGACCCTAACCAATGATTGTTACACCCAAGGTTTTTTTTTAAATTTGGGATTTCCCCAAATCCACTGATATGTCCTTCTAATGCACAAATTCCTCTATTTTCACTATGTAACTATATGTTCAGGCACTAAGGAAACTGAGTTTGCATATGCCTTACATATAATTTTGAATATTTCTATTTTATTTTGACATGTAATATTGAGATTATTGACTTTTAGTTCTTTTGTCTATATTCATATTCTGAACATTTTAAAAAATATATGGATTAGATACTATACTGTATTAGAGTATAATTAGCTTTATCAATATTAACCTTTTTGGTTCCAGTTAGAATGAACAATCAGATTGAATATTACTATCATGCACTTATATGAAGAAAATCAGCCAAATATTCCTGTTCTTGAAGATTAAATCTATATAGTACTAAAACTTCCCCCACCGCTTAGCCAACTGTACCAAATGGTACAATGGTACAATACCAGAACAATTTTTAAATCAAGGTACCTCAAATCTGCGAACCTAAAGAATGCATAAAAAAATCTGGCATCCATTACTCTTGTGGAACTGAAATTTCCACAATGTCCACACCCCTTTTATTTGCAAAATTCTGGCTCTTGTGGCCTTTCCATGGTCATGTGATCATGATTTCCTATGCCCCCTGCCAGCTTCCCACCAGCAAAGTCAATGGGGAGCCTAGCAGATAGTTGGAAGTTACTTACACTCCTGGTGCATTACACCGCAACAGTTTTTGAATCATGATATCTCAATTCTGCTAAGTTAAAGAATGCATAACAATGTGGAATGTCTGAATCTTTTGGAACTGAAATTTCAAACAGTCAGGACAACATGAAAAAAGGAGAGGCAGGGGAGGAGAAATATGCAAAGGAAGAGGCAAAGGATCAGAGAAGTGCATGACTTTTCATAAACAAATCCAACAAAAAAGGAAACAATCTTTTGGGAAATGTGAGCCTTATATAATTTGGGGTGGGGAAGGTGGGTGACCACTGTGAATAGCGTTACAATGCAAACTGACTATGGCATGATTTTAGGAAGAAGTTAGAAGTTTTTTCTCACCTTGGTTAAGGACCTTAAAAGCAAAAGTTTGGGTTTGGTTTTGAAAATGCATATTTTAGGCTGATTTTTCATTATAACACAAAGAAAAATGATTTAAGTGCCTTAAATGTAGTCTATATATTTTAGAGCAGGGGTGATGGGCAATTATGGCTCCTTCATGACTCGTGGACTTCAACTCCCAGAATTCCTGAACCAGCCATGCTGGAAGTCCACGAGTCATGAAGGAGCCATAATTGTCTACCCCTGTTTTAGAGTAACAAAACCCCCGAGCTTTATGTTTTCATTAATAATTAAATATAAGCAGTAAAATTCATTAGTTGGGCTCAATTGAGAACTCAACATTTCTTGCATATTACAAAACATGGCAAAAACATGAAACGTGTTCACAATGGCAAGTTCCCAGGACAGAAAACACAGAGGCTGTATTTTAAACTGCCGCATCTGTATGTCAGAGAAAGTGCTGAGTGATCACATTAATCATAGAAGCCACAGTCACGGCATGACATTTCCTTTTGGCAAAAGAGAAATCACTTCATGTGAAATAACAGTTTTTCACATGACTGTTTTCAATTCAGACCAAGGAATAAGAGACAAGGGCTAACTGGAGTCCTCGAATCAAGGGCCTGAGTGGCAGGTCAGAAGTCAGTCCAAAGAATCAGTTCTCATATGAGGTGAAGAAAATCAGAATCCAGTTTAATAGATAGGTTCAAATTCATCAGGTGCAGAATAACAGTTAAATCTTTTATTTTGTAATCCCACTGTCATGTTTATGGACTGTCAAGGTGAGAATCCCATGAAACCATTCAGATTAAATAATCAAATATGTAATAGGAAATATCCTTCTAAAACAATTGTCTTAATTATTTTCTGTTTTATAGAGTTCCAAATGAATTCATTATCCTAGTCACCTTGTGCATTTCTGTCATTGTTTTGGCTACTTTTTTCTCAATATAGAGAATCTGATTATTCTGAGTGTGATTGAAAGACTTTTTAAGGTGCTATGGCTTGACCTACATAGTTACTCATTTAATTTTAGATCATTTTACAATTCATAAATATTCTCTGAAATTACAGATCATCTCTGGAATGTGCTACCTGCTGGGGAGAGAAATAACCGTTTTGCTGATGTTTTTTAAAATGAATTTTGAAAACATGTTCCTTGCTCCTTAATTCCTTATATTTCCTAATTTTCCTGTTTGGGGGGCTGTTTTACAATCTGTAAATGTTTATGAATCAGTTATGTACTTTAAAAATTTCCAGAAAATTTTTCCATATAATCTTGGTGGGAGGGGGATTAATAGTGGTTTCTTTCCTGGCAATTTCTGAAATAGCACTAGAGCTCCTACTGTTTTGTAAGCACACTGGATTTTTAAAAGTTAATGGAATATAACTATAACTCTCCATTCAAATCATACATTTAAGAAGTAAGAGCAATTCCCTCTACTATCACCACTGATATTTTTCAAGGATGAATAAATGTTAACCTGTCAAATCTGTTGATTGGCAACCATAAGAGAAAGAGCATTTTCTATAGCACCTGCTTTTCTTACAAAATTAACCATCAAAATATGTTTATTTCTTTAAAAAGCCTTAACTGCCTGAATTTTAAGACCGTTTTTTTAATTGATGGGAGCCCAGGTTTATTTTGTAGATTGCAGTACTCACTATTGCTATTAATTTAAATATTTTATGCAGTTAACGTCATGTGCCATTCAATTATATTACATTTTTATCTTGCATATGGCATTGAAATGAAAGTGACATGAAATATTGTATAGATATGTTTTAAATGATAAATAAATAGGAGGGCTTTCTATCTCTTTTACAAGTCCCTTGAATTTTTTTCAAAATTCACTCTTAATTGGCAAAGTAGATCCCAGTTAAGTAAGTTTGTCACTTCTTTTAAACAAAAAGTCTAAAAGGCATTTTTTTCCTTTACTACATCAATGCAAATAATGATTATGAAATAAATGATAATCTGAAGAGAAAACAGTACATTTTGTGTTGTAGTTATCTATTTTTCCTTTTCTTCATGAATTCACAAGTTAAATCTTACTATGGCATCACTCAAAATAATTATAGGAATCATCAGTGCTTTCTTTCCATAGTAAAATAAATAAAACGAAAGAATTAATTCCAAAATGCAGAACATCAAAAACATTCCTCCATGTCTTTTAGTATATATAATATAATTTTAAAAAGAAAACCAAGAAAGGCTTTTGATTACTCTCCCAGGATTATTCTTTTAAATGACAAAGTCCGAGAATTAATTGCTACTTGAAGTGGAGATAGTCTACTTTATTACTATCATCGCCAAAATCATTTATGATATTATCAAGTGCCAGGGACAGCAAGTTTTGCTAAGAGTCATAATGTAAAAAAAAAAAAAGTGTGCAATGTATCTTTGCGCAATCAATGTACTCCCTAAAAATATTTTAGGCATATGTTCTCCCTTTTTCAAATTATGACTGGTGAGCTAAAATCCAGGAAAAACTGAAGCCAGCATTGTTAGGGGATTATTAGAACACCATATTAATTTTCTTTCCTCTTTAATGTTACCACATTACCCCAGATATTTTTTGCCTCATGGATACCTTCAACTTTCTTTGTTGTCTAGTGTCTTCTTCATCTTGTTTGCACAACTACTTGCTATTCTAAAATATCCAAAAAAGTTTAAATCACATTTAATTTTTTAAAATAATTTCTTACTTTTCTGGTTTCTTAGCATAGGTTTTTTTGTACTTCAAACAGTCATGACATCTTTTGAACCCCAAATTTAAATCTGTCACCACTTCTCAATTTATCCTCACTTTTGACCAATCTTGTGAATTATTTTTTTCATTTAACAGAGCACAACTATTGTTAACTCGTCCACTATGGATGAGGTCATTCAGCTTAATTTCTCCTTAAACTTTCATTAATATAAATAAGTAATAAAAATATAATTTGGCACCAGAGGAATATATTTTGACATATAGAAAATATACAGCCACATTGTTGTTGTTTTTTAATTACAGTTCGGGATGCAAAGTAAAGCATGAAGAAAGAAAGAAACAAAAGCAAAACTATAGCAAATATAGTAAATACAACATTTTTCCAATACAATAAATGCAACTTCAATTTAAGTTGCAATTTAAGTCAATCTTGTAGCTAAGAATCAGGAGATGTCCAGTAGCAAAGTTTCATATGAACAAACTTTATAAAATGGCTATATAAATATAAATTTGAGTTGCAGTTCAATTGATCAGATGTATAAAGTAGTATGTAATTTGGATGTAGTATTTAACGGGATAGGGGAGACAGAGGAAAAGTAGGTATACAGATGCATATTACATTGAGAGATGTTATAAAAAAACCTTCTACATTAAGAAAGTGCTTGTTGAGACTATATGAAATTGCCTGAAACTTTTTGCATGTATATGAATTCACAAATTTCTCAATCAGTCATAGTGTTAAAATCCCATCGTTCCAAAACAGTCACTTTGAGATATGACATAGAATATATTGGGAGGCTAAATGTTCTGATAGTACTTGGTCCTTGAACCCACTAATTATTTTATGCACATTTAGTCCCATTTTTCCTATGTAAAATGCAGACGAGACATTGATGGCAAATGAGGGCGCATATCACATTAGAGGAAAAGCTGGTGAAAGCTGCTCTAATTGTATGCATCTGAAATTGCTGGAATCTATAATGGCACTGAAGCAAAAGTCCAATAATGACAATGTGTTGTAGGCAAGCTTTCATTTTCAATAAATCCTGTGCAATTAGTAAAAGCTGGTTTTAGTGATCTAATCAGATTAACAGATGTGGCCTTTTGCATTTTTATAGATAGAAGTGTCTTACAACAGTTGAAGTAGATCACATTGCCTGCCTACATAGCATAAGATTGATCATCAACATCCGGCCATCAACCAACTGAACCAGTCAAATTATGGAACTAAAATACTAGGACAAAATTCCAGAATAAGAAAATGAAAAACAATTGAGCTTTAATATGGCATCTCTACGGTTACAGAGCTAGAGTCAATTTTTATCAGAACTGCAATAACTATTTAGGGGTGACTTGTTTCTGGCCACATCAGGACATAGAAGTATTAAACCTTTCCCTTAAATGTGTCTGGAGATTCTGAGTTATCCAGATCAAAGTTGCCTCAAAGGTTGCCCCTTTTCAAAAGGCAACTGGACCTTGTTTTTGCTTGAAGACATTTTGCTTCTCATTCAAGAAACTGATGTGAAACATCTTCAAGGAAAAGCAAAGTCCAGTTGCCTTTTGAAAAAGCACTTTTGGGACACACCCTTAAATTGCACATTTCATTTCTAATTTTAATGAGCATCTATAATAAAATAAAGAACAAAATACTCAGAAACATCCTTGGGAATAAAAATACCTTTTTCTTTTTCCCCTTTTCTTTCTCACCTCTGCACCAAAATTTTGGTCAGCATGTCAGGTTAGTATTTTTCTAATACACTTTCTTAGAACAAAAAATAACAAGTGGCTGTGGCTGAGAAAGGATAGAGGATAGACACAGTAAAAGTGATAATAGAAGAGTTAGAACTGGTGGCAGAAATTCTGATAAATTGCTACTTTGGAACTGGTATTTCCTACATGGCAGCCGTGTTATGAATGGGCAACCGCCTAAGCTACCATTTTGCAAGAGTGCTCCCAGCTCATTCTTCACAGTCCAAATGCTTTCATTAGTTCAAAAAGATTTTATTATACAATTTGTGTATATTATGAAAACTAACAAAGAGTGGACTAGACAATTCAGCTATTTAGTCTAGTCCAGAGGTGGGCAATTATGGCTCCTTCATGACTCGTGGACTTCAACTCAGGAATTCTGGGAGTTGAAGTCCACAACTCATGAAGGAGTCATAATTGCCCACCCCTAGTCTAGTCATTTAGGAACTCTTCAAGGAGTCAAACAGAAAAACATTCCTAGACCAGTTGTGACAAATCCTTTCAGTGGAGATGTTAAGGATGGAAGTTGTTTAATGTAAGTGTCTGCATTAGAGAAGGTTCTGGCATAAAAAAACTCCTGGGCACCTTTGCTGTGCACCTGACTTACAACATCTCTCCTAGGATTTCCTCCAAGGCTTCTTCTTGAGTAGCCCAACTTCCCATTTCGACATGGATTTAACTTCTCCATATAATAGAAGTTACTTCACATTACAAATATGAAGTTAGAAAGAAGAAGAGGTGAGAAGAGTTGCAAGTTTCCAGATGGTCTGGAAAATACTTAGCTATACTTTTAAATTAACATAATTAATTTAATTTTTATGTTCTCTCTCTCTCTCTTTTCCTGCAAAATTCCAACATCCTATTCTCCTCCACAAGGAGCACTTTGAAAAGTGTTGGTTTGATTTATGATTGATCAGTTTTCATGTTGCTCGAATTTAAATAAATTGTGATTACAATTCAACCAGTGTCTGGGAAAGTCACATGTAGGCAAAAAAAGACATACTTTTCTGAAAACAGTATTTCTATGAAACTATTATCTAAAGCAGCAGTCACCAACCAGTAGTCTGTGGACTGACTACTGGTGGTCCGCGAGAAAATTTTGCTGATCTGCAGAAAAATTATTTGCATTTTTATATTGCACTAAATCAGGGGTCAGTCATTAGGCAGATCATATTAGTGGTCCATGGGATTTAAAGTTATTAATTTAGTGGTCCCTGAGACCCAAAAGATTGGGGACCCCTGATCTAAAGATCTGCTCAACTCAGCAGTAACATTTCATTTTCAACAGCCCTATAAGACATGTCCTCCAAGAATTTAACTACTTCCCTTTTAAACCATCTCAAAATGATAACATGTTAATGAATCTTGTTGCAATGTGCCACATTGTTCTCTATGAAAGTTCACACAAGTTAATTCTGTGTGAAGTGGGGGAGTCAGCTTTAAATCTCCTCCCAGTTAGCTTCATTCATCAGCCTTGGAACAAGTAATTTGAGAAAGGGGAAAATCTCCCTAATTATGTAATTCTATTACATTCTCAGTATCCTTTTTTCAAACTTTTAGAAAATATTCTAACTTATCTGGCAGGGAATATGTTTGAGGCCTTTTATCATTTTAACTTTCTTTGGTTGCATTTCATTGAATAAACCATAGTGGCTTGGTTCTCAGTCAACTGAGCCATGAACAAAACACTCACAATTCACAATTGCCAGGGGCTATACTTTATACTAAGCCAAAGCCACCATTATAATTTAGTGTTGCGTGAAAACACAGACAGTACTGTGTCTGGTAAATCAGAGACTGTGATGAACATCAGCTGACAAAAACAACCTGCCTTGAACATCCTTAAATATTTTCCAGTGATAAATTCCCTTCAACCCAAAGAACAGAGACTTGATATCATTGGAATTATACACTGTTCTCATTTCAAAACAAAAACTGGACCCAATTTCTCATAATATGAGAATCTGAACCAAAGCAGGGTCCTTGCATTCATGCATTTTCCATTGCTATGTCTTGAAAGATAGCAGCATCTGTTTGTCCTAGTGGCCTCTGGCTACTGTCTGCCTACTCACCAACAATGAACAGCAGCTCCTCCCTTCTGACCATAAAAGTCAACGGCATGCTACCGGCAGCTGATCAGAGCACTTTCTTCCTTTCCTACTGATCTCTTCTCTCTGGATCTTGCATGCTCAAGGTAAGAAATCTCTCTCTCTCTCTCTCTCTCTCATACTCTCTCAAATCCTTCAATTACATGCCAAAAGTGCCCAAGCAGCCGTCCTCATCTGCTGCTACTTTTTTGAGGTACTGTTTAGTTGATGGGTCTTTTTCAATGGCAAGTAGCAAGCTGTTGTTTTAACAATGAAAGAGGATTGCTTAATTTACTGGAAAATATGTAACATCTGTGGCTACAAAAAGCTGTTTTTCTTTTCAGTAGTAAGGGGGGGTGGAAGGGGGGGGAGAATCCTGAAATCGTTATTTAACATTTTCAATTTTGCTTATAGTAAAGTACACCTTGTAAAAGGCATGAAACATGTGTACCATAAAAGACATTAACATTTCCCCTCTTCACACCAGAAAGTTCTTTACTGATTGTTTCCTGAAATGTTCGTTATAAGTTTGAGAAAGAACAACTTTCTGCATTTTATTTCTTTGCAAGACAGGATTGTTCTGATGTCTCACCCAAAGCACACTAATTAGATAGAGGTTTGACAATAGGGGAATAAAGTTTGTTGGACTGACCACCTTGAACCTGTGTTCAAAAAGCCATTTGTGACTTTTGAAAAACAAGAATGTTATACATGTTACCCCTGGGATATTATCTTCTCTTTCTTGCATTTCATAATCTTCTAGAATAAGGTGCTAACCAGAAGACTGTTATGTTTATAAATGACAGACTCAATATTAAGAGTCCTGGCATAAAATCAGAGATATTAAAAGGAAAAGATATTGGAAACAGTTTTTAAAATATACAACTCTGACTTCTGTTTACCAGATTATGTTGTTTTTATGCCAATGCACTCAATCAATTTGTCCCATGGCATTTAATCACAGAGTCCACTTTTCAAAGGAATGCAAATCCTAATCCAGGAATGCCTGCAAAAAGTTCTGAAATGCAAGCAGTCGGGAATTAGTGCAGTACAAAAAGTCACTGTTAATTGAGGTGCTGCATAGCTTGTTTTTGCACTGCCTAAGACACATTTGTGCCATTCATTTCTGTAAAATGTGTTGTTCTTAATATCAAATATTGCATGTTTAATAATAGTTATTAATATAAACATTGCATTTAAACATGTTGAACATTAATATTCAGTTTGTTTAAATATGAAAACATAAACTTAAAATTAAGTTTGAGTTGTCAGAAAATGACTGTTTTCAACAATATAAACATTTATAATAACTATATCCCAATAGTAATAGCATGAAAAAAATCTAACCAGAAGTTACATAAATGTCTGATGTGTCTGAAATTGCTATTAAAGTAGAGAACATTTTGCTAAGCCTTGTGCTTTTTTAAGAAACTTGGATGGAGAGAATCTGTTCTTTTTGTTGAAAAACAAATGCTGCATGTAATTTTTGGATTAAGAAAACCTTGTATGTTTTGCACTCAACTAGTATTTAAGTCCTTTGCAAATATCATTTATCAAATTATAGTTATTAATTCCACCCACTCATCCATCTACCATAGTTAAGTAGTTGTAATTTAAGGAATGCACTGTCTGAAGAGTTCAGATTAAAATAAGATTCCACTGTGAAATTCCACTTTTTGTGCAAGTTCTTTTTAACCAAATGCTTTTAAAAATGTGTCAACCATTACTTCAGAAGAAACCGTTCACAAAATGTACTTAAAACAGAATAACTCTGTGTATCAAAAATGAAAGTTAAATAAATTAGGAGTGTAAAGACAAATAATTTCAGCTTTTCAAAGAAATACCAAGTCTCCTGCAGATTAATCTTCTTTCCTAGTGAAACAGATCACAAGTTCAATCAAATATTTGATAATACTAATCAGGTAAAAGTACAATTGAGCTATGATCTTGTTAATATATGTCAGTATTTAAAAGATGTGTTACAAAATCAGATACAATTTTTATTATTTATCTACAATAAATAGTAATCAATCAAACATGCAAAGATTACAGCTTTTGTAGCATCTAGCTACAACAAACCCAAAAAGTGTAAGTGTGTTCAGTAATTTCTAAGAATATCAGGCTGTTCTAAAAGTTAAAAAAAAGTTGGCTTAATAGAAAATTATAGCACTTTCACAAGCCAAGGCTTTTAGCTTTTTCTGTAGATGCTGCTAACTTTCCCTCTTCCTATATATTGCATTTTTCTTCATCTCTAGAGGTACTTTAATTTGGAAGATGGATTTAATGGGCGGATGGAATGGATCAAAGATGAGCACCTTCAGTTGTTCAAGAGGAAAGATATTTTCTTATTAAATTGTATCATGCTTCTATACACTATGCAGTAAGAAACAAAACTTTAGTGTCTCGTATTTAAGACATCAGCCTTAAGGCAATCTCTATTTAAAATCTTTATGTTCTAAAGATATAATAGGATGCATTTGATAGTTCTTAATTTTTTTGTAAGAATTTGTTCAAGAAAAGTTAGTATTTTGTTTTATTTCATTGTTCCATATGAACTGTTATCTGAAAGTGGAAGGATGGTGCAACAATAAAATTAATACCAAAATTGCAGATTTCTTATTTGTTATGTGCTTTCTTGTGTAAGGTTCTGAACATCAGAATACAACTGCTACTGCTAGGTGGAAAGTCAAGTATCAGAAAAGTAATAAAGGAAGTGTATAATAATTTTCAAAAGAACATGGTCATTACTTTTGCTCAGTAATTATTCCAATCTTTGATTCATGTTACTGTAATTAATTGCTGTAAGCAAAAAAATATTTGCAGCTTGATTGAGAAAAATAGTTTGGCTTGTTTAGGATTTCATTTATATATGCCAAGATCTAAACTATGGTTTAGGATAGCATTGTGTGATAGGCTCACTGGCTTTTACAATAGCTTCAAGGTGTTTTCAAGATGTTTTCATGAATTATTTTTGTTCAAAACTAGAAAAAGATTCTGAATCTATGTGTTTTGAAGCAAGCCAACTTCAAATTGGTGTACGAAGCTGGCTTGTTTTCTTAAACCATAATTAAGGCTAGAGTTCATCTGAAGTCTCAGATTAAATTATAAATTATGGCTGGTTAACAGAATTAAGTGCTTCTGTATCTCCTTGCAGCAACAGCAGATGAGAAAGTACATTTGACCAGCATAGAATTCTAAATCATTATATTATACTGAAATAAACTACATACAGTACCTTTATAATCTAGACATGAATTTTTATGATCAGGTTATTCCTCCAGATAAGATGGATCGTTTATTGTTTTTAGTAAGGTTTGCTTTCCTAAATTAATTTCTTCATAGTGATACTGGTCTGAAAGAATTCTTTGATTGTGGTTTTACTTCTTAGTCTGCTAGTTGCACAATCAGAGGCTTTAGAATGAAAATAAAGTTAACTTGCCAATAAGTCATTCTTATTTAGGTAATTAGAAGTTTAATAGGGAAGATCAAAATCTTTTATGCTGAAATGTTAATGTTACAGAAACAATTCCCTCTCAGCAATTTGTTTCTTATCCAAACTGTACTTTGCTCAAGCTCACAACTCACCCTTATAATGCTTTTATAGATAAATTGACTAGAGTACATGTGTGATTTTTAAATCACCTGATTCTTTGTCTGTATCACAGCATAAATCTTCCATGCCATCTATTCACATAGCTTCATCAATCTTAAAGTGAATTTTATAGTTCAGTGAAAATTTTAACTGACTTCTTCCCAGTCCCAATATTGTAACTCTTACACTATAGTTGACTAAAGAATTGGACTAGAGAATTCATATTTTTCAGTTACAACTGTGCAATGTTGTACAATATTCAATTTAAAGTAATTCATTAAAGGATGTTGCTTGACTATTATAGGTGTTTATTAATATTAACTTTCTGAAAGTATTAGGTGAAGTAAGAATGTTGCTTAAAACTGCCTAAAATTCTGTTCACCAGCAGAATGAATCTAACACTTTCGATGTGTGTAACATAACTATTCTTTCTTAGAAACCTGTTCCATATTTATACATATGAAAGAGTTTTCCCAGATTTGATACCCTCTATATAATTTTGGACTCCAACTCCCAGAATTCTTAGCCAGTCATTTGAAGGGTAATCCCAAGACATCTGGAGGAGAGCTTATATATCACCAGTGATTTACAATTTTTTAAAGGTTAGGAAAACATTTTAAATGCTACTTCCCACTGATTTTTCAGTAGTAAATTAAACTGAAAAGAAAAAAGGCAAATATTATTCAATGCTTCAGAAATCTCAGTCATAGGCATTTTAGTGACAATGTTGCATTATCTCACTTCAGCTAATAATAGTAAAGTATTTTGTGCCCAGCGTGACTTATTCATTTTTTGTAACTTTAAAAGCACTTGTTGTATTTAAATCCTTGACAACTTTATAATTGTTCCTGCTGCTGTGTACAATTTTTGTGGTTCTAGTGAAATTTTTCATGCTGCAAAAATATTCTACCTAGAAATTCAATAAATGTCCGAAATCTGGGATTATTGGTTTAACTCTGGATTTGTGGATGGTGTGGGTATGGCAGAATTAAAACATAATAAAAGTTATAATGAGTTGTTGAAATACACAAATTTATTCCATGAAAGAAACCTTTTGTTTTGGTAGGTTGTTTTTTTTTTTCAAAGATGCCATAATTTGGAACTATGGTTTGTTGATTTTAAGCCTGACTTGGGATATCATTTATCTATAGGCTAGTCCAAGATTTATGCTTTCTCCATTCTTTTCAATACTGGCAGATGAAATGGAAAAAACAAACTAGGAATTGGCTAAATAAGTGATGATTACGTTGCTTCTCTGCAAGATTGACTGACTTTTTCTTTTTTGGCAGATATTATCTATGAAAGCAGCATGTATGTGTTTTAACTTAACAGAGAACCCACTCTATAATATTAGTAAACAGTCATTTTATTTTCATGACAGTTGGAATCACTTTAATCTTTAATATATATTGCAGTGCCTTGACATCTCCAACTCATCCATCAAAAATATTTTCAGTAACCTTGGCTGACACATATGTAGGACGTTCTTCACATGTTTGTAGCAATGAAATACAATATTGTATACCACTGCCACTCACCTATAAGAGGAAGGCAAAAATGATAATATTGGTTTACAAGCCAGGTGGAGTTGCCCGGATTCATCACAATTTGATCTCCAGAACAACAAAATAGGCATTGTAAGTAATACCTTCATTTTAAGGCCTTACTTCTCTAGCGGATGATAAACCTCCCATGATAAATATGATGGCAGCAAGTTCAGTAAGATAGGAAAAAGAAGATGAATGAATTACAACCCTCATCCTGAAGCGCAAAGGACGTGAAGCAAGAAGTAGTCTTGTATTCATATTCCTGCACTAGCAATTTATTTTTAAATAGGATTTTCTTATTTTAGGAAAGCATAAATTTTTGTTCACTAGACAACAATATGTACATATTCTCAAAAAATATACTGGGATACCTTCTTCAAATTTTCAGAATCTTTTGATATAGATTTTGTATAAAATCATGAAATTTCAGACAAAATAAGATATATGCCTTAAAATATTGGCATTTTTCATCAGATCTTAAAGACAATTAAAGAAAGTTCTTGATGGAGGGAATGAGTGAGGGAATAACTGAGTGATTTTACAGCCTAGGGAAAAAAGTCTTGTTCTAAATATTTCCTGCATAAAAGCTTTTTTTGGAAAAGCAGTATTTCATATTCTGTACACTGACAATCTGCAGCCAAAAGAAGAAATTTTGGT
Organism: Myanophis thanlyinensis; assembly: GCA_017656035.1. Taxonomy (NCBI): domain Eukaryota; kingdom Metazoa; phylum Chordata; class Lepidosauria; order Squamata; family Homalopsidae; genus Myanophis; species Myanophis thanlyinensis. The sequence continues at coordinate 22,513 of JAEANM010001898.1, forward strand.
CAGGAAATTAATGTCCCTAATTCATAGCTGTGGGTATAATCTGATAATACTTGATAGTCTGAACTTGTTTAAACTAGATATCTGCCAGTGTATTGTATTCCATCATTCTACATTTGTTTTGTAAAATCACTTGTCCTTTATACATTACAAATACATCCTTGCCACCCATAAGACCAGGTTTACATAAATCTAAAATGAAATATAAAGACAGAAATGGTCCACCCAATAATAACTGCTAAATAGTTATTTAGTTATTTAATATTTATTCCACTATCTATTTTTATATAAATAACACAAAGCAGTGAACATAGCTAATATTTCTTCTTCTTCCTGTTTTCCACACAACAACCCTGTGAGGAAAATTGGGCCGAGAGAGAGAGTGACTGGGCCCAAAGTCACTCAGCTGGCTTTCATACCTAGGTTGGACTAGAATTCAGTCTCCTGGTTTTTATCCAGGTGCTTTAACCACTAGACCAAACTGCATAACTTCCTATAATATGATATGACAGAACAGAACAGAACAGAACAGAACAGAACAGAACAGAATACTACTTTTGTTCATGTAAAGTATTTATTAAGTTTTTCTTTAGACTGATATTCCATCTTTTCACTAGGAGCCTCCTCTCCTCAAGAAAGCCTACCAGTAATATAGACTGGCTCAGGGGTGGGCAATTATGGCTCCTTCATGACTCGTGAACTTCAACTCCTAGAATTCCTGAGCTGGCATGGCCGGCTCAGGAATTCTGGGTGTTGAAGTCCACTAGTCATGAAGGAGCCATAATTGCCCACCCCTAGACTGGCTGAAAGAAAATGGCTAGCTAAAAGTCACTCACTGGTTTCCCTTGAAGAAGATGGACTCGAACCTGAATTCCCACATTATAATACAATATTCACAAGGATAGGCAACTGTTTTAGATTCAAGAATTGTAATGGTTGCTCATTTAGGGTCCATGCATTGATAAGATAAATACATATGTAAACAATGCAGATATCATTTCCTGTTTTTCTCTTATACTTTCCTTGTAATGATTTTGAGCAAGAGAGAACAAAATCATGTAGCTTTCCTTCAAAGTAAGTAAGAGCAGTCATTTGAAATCTGGTGATTTCCCCCCCCCCCCCAAAAAAAAAAACCTCCTTCTTTTCCATCCCTAACTACTAGTGGAAAAATTATAATCTTCTTCCAGATAACTAACTGGTCATTCTGATCTGCTAGCTAATGTGAATGTGCTACACATTTTGCATCAGTAGGTCATTTTTGTCCACCTGTGATAATTTTGAATGCCCAACTTCATGTGACCAGGAACACAGCATTAAGGCATGACTGCTTCCTTAATCTGCCCAGCCTAAATTTCCCTTTCAGGAAATTTATGGCGATGAATTAAGTAAAAATTGGCAATAGTAACATGTAACAATGCTCATTTTTTCCTGCCTCTGAATCTTGTCATTGGTCAGTCTCAAGCCTCAGACCAGGTAACTGAAAATGGCTACTTCTTTTGTGGTTTCTCCATGATAGACCAGAGAGAGAGAGAAAGAGAGAGAAAGAGATTAGCAACTTCACTTTCCCCAATGATATGTAATATAGATGAAATTCTAATGACCATGCATCATATAAGTGCATGTTTAAGTTTATATTTAAGTTGTCTGCAGTATGAATAGAATGCATAGTGACTAGAACACATGTACAATGTTCAGCTGCTTTTCTTTTACAAATTATTCCACCACAAACTTCATAAATTGCTAGAACAAAATATATTGTAGCTCAAAGGAAGAAAAACCTTCTTGAATCCGAACTGAAATGATTTGCACATGATTCATTTGTACATGATTCATCTTCAAGGGCAAAGGTGATTTTGTTCACAGGATTAATATGTGGTCCTTTTTAGCAAGTAAATGCGCTATTATTAATCCTCATGGAAATACAGGTCTATGTTTTTCCATGTTAAGACAACATTTTATAAATGGCTTTGTTTGCACAAGCCATATTGCATCAATTGCTGTACTGCTCAGTTATACTAGGCATTAAAGGATAATTTTCTATTTGCTATGTTTGGGATTAATGAATTGTTCATGTTAATTGGTTTTATTTATTTATTATTTAAATTTATATACCGCCCCCTCTCCCTGAGGACTCGGGGTGGTTTACAGCAAGTAAAAAATACAGAAACAAAATTTAAAAACCAATACAGTATAAAACAATTAAATTTGCTGATATTTAAAAATTTACTGTTAAAAAGTTAGTTAAATTATTTATAAAATTTAAGACCCAAAATTAAACCCGAAAAACTTTTAATGTAGAGCCTTTCAGGGAGTAACTGCCAAATTGATGATTAAAGTAATACAAAGGAAAATACAGAAAATACAGAAAGACAAGGGATTTAATTTCAGCTAAAATTAAATCAAATGTGGAGGCTATAATAACCATGCATACTTTTTCAGCTATGCTACTACTTGCAAATTTTAGTTCGAAAATGTGAATTCCTGATTTAGAAATATGAATACCTGCCTTTGATTTGATTTGTACACAGGGAAAATTACAATCACAGACAATTCCATACATTTGTAAAAGGTAGTGCTTAGGAATGTGCTTCTCTTGAGCAACCTCCCCTAAAATTACAGTTGACATTAAGTGTTGTATCTTATGATTCCTGGTGAATGTACCATTTCCCTTTATGTACATTAAGAGCATATGCACCAAAGACAAATTCCTTGTGTGTCCAATCACATTTGGCCAATAAAGAATTCTATTCTGTTCTATTCTGTTCTATTCTGGTGGTGAGAGAAGAGAAGCAAGGTCTATGTAACCATTTTTTACCTGATCACCAGAAAAGTCTATATTGTCACAACTGCTTGAAGAGATTCTTATTTTTACTTTGTGAAAACGTAAAAAACTCACTTAAAAAGCAAAATAAATGTTTTGCCCAATTCTCCAGAATTGAAAGTCAACAGTTGCTCACATAACTGGACTTACTTTTGCAATATTTGTCTGTGTATGTCAGGTGAGGAGGAGAAACCAGTGGTAAACATTAAGAAGTCTCATATTTCTTCTATAATTTAAGCCTAGCTAGTCTTTAAGCCTTAAATTGAATCAGATTTCCCATCCCCTTGAAAGCTTTGATGATACATTGATAATGGTGTGCCTTGAAATAATTATTAGCTGATGATAATCCCAAAGAATTCACTATTTTAAGCCAATGAGTCAAAACATTTTTTGCAGCAAGTCAAAACAAAATATACTTAAAATATCTAAATAAAACATTTATATATGCTTGAAAATGCTGTAATGGAATGTTTCCATAGTTTATGAAATGTTAAGGCTTCATACTGAAGGTTTGATTCAGAACGATTAAATTAATTCTTTTCAGATAAATACATTTAGTGGAATGGAAAATATTTTTCTCATCTTCACATATAGGGCAAGTGTTGGCGACAAAGCCACCAATTGTTCAATAGAAGATGAGTTTTTAGCTGGTATTCAAAGCAATGTAATTTAATGTAATGTAATTTAGTGAAAGCCAAAATACTGTCTGTCTATCTTGGTCTGTCTAGAAATTGCTGTCTGT
>JAEANM010001899.1:0-26071 GCA_017656035.1 Myanophis thanlyinensis
TGTGTGTATGTGTAAAAATAAAAAAAATCATGTCTGGATAATAATCTTTCTTAGGGAAAACAAGATAACAGATAAAGGCAGGGAAAGGGGGCAAACAATATGCTACACCATACTATGATTTTGCTTTAGAGGGTTTTGTAAACTAAAGCTTATCGCTTGGCCATTGAAGCTCATTTTACATACAATGATGGCATGACAAGTGACAAATGAGTCCAGATAATCACAGCCAATGATGAGGAGCTCTTCAACAAGATTTCATTGTCCTGTTCACAACAAATTACAATAGTGAATTGTATTACAGTATGACTGAACTGGAACATTTTCTACAGCAAACTTTGCTTCAGGGCAACTGGCAGTTTTAGGCTTAATATTTTAACACATCTTCTTGCTGGTAAAGTGAATCAGCCCTATACTATCTGTGTTTGTTTACAGAATACATAGGATGGGAAATTTTTATCAAGTAGTTGCATGTCAATCTACTCCTGGCAAGATTTATCTTGTGAAAATTTGCTGACAGCAGTACTGGGTGGGGGAAATATTTTCTAAGTGGAGAACATTCGAATGTTAACAACATGGTATTAGCTGTTCTTTAAGAACGGAGGGGGCTCAGTTCATTGAAAAGCAAATAGATACAGCTTCTACTATGGAAATTTTGCCTCAACTGCAATGCTGATTCAAATTGTTCCACAGGACAATACATACTGAATCAGATGTTTCTTAAGTTTTCCCAGCCAGGTGGAGGAAGATTATCATGCAAATCAAAGAATAACTCTTCCTTCCAAAGTAAATATTACAGTACTTTCATTTTGCAATCTTTTTTCTGGTTCATAAAGAAGCCCTGAAAAAATATTAGCTTCCAAAGAAGCCATAAACCACTAAAGATATGTGAGAAAACTGCTTTTTAAATTCTTATATGGCTTTTGCCATTTCAAAACAAATATTTTATAAAACAGTAATAACAGCAAGTTACACTACATTATGTTAGTTGGCTTTTTCCTCCCTGCCAAATGGCAATAGTGTTCCCAAAATCTGTACACTCAAAATGCCTCCTGACCTAAAAGGATCTTCTTAGTTTCTCAATGATCGTCAATATAATTTACATGATTAGAAACTTCAGGAGTTGCAGGTAACATCGATCAGTGGTACATAATATCATCTATGTGTCTTACCAATACCAAAAATTAATGTGTTAGCAATAAGAAAGGCATGGATCAATTTACATTAACCAGCCACCAATTTGCAATAGATATATAATTCAAAAGATCATGGGCATCTGAAAATATAAAATCCTGTCTCAAAGTCAAATTAAATTACGTAATTATTGTTCCCAGAATGTAACAACTTCAGGATATCACAAAGACCACATGAACTAATGAAGCATTATTCTATTGATTCTAAACAAAGACGATGTGCTTGTTTCTTTTCTATACAAATGCAATGAAATCCAATAAGTCTGAACTATTACATAAGCCATGCTTTACCATGTATTGAAATTTTTGATGCAGACATAAAGATAACTCCCCATTGTTTAAGCAAAATGGGACTCTCCGTTTTCGTGTTCCATTCAGCTTTTAAAATTTGTATATCAATTTATTAATAAGGATTAAGACTATTGCAGTTGCCAAGATTGACAAATATTTTTCTATTGGTTGTGGTATGAAAAAAGGAAAGGACAGAAAAGCCAGAGGTATCAGCCAGGTGATTTGCTTCTCAGGTGCTGCACAAAACTTGTGGCAGTGAAGCAGAACAAAAGCAATGGAAGCAGGACAAGGAATGGCAAGCAAGAGAAGCAAATTGCAAGTCTGCATAGTTTTCTGCCAAATCAGCAGAAATAAAGAAAGACAGAGTTAAGTTCTTGCTGCAACACTTTCAGTGAATCCCTGGTATTATTTGGTCAGGACTCTGAATTCCAGACTCTATGAGAAAGATAGTTACAATGAATCCAGTCATCCATTATTCTGTGTATTTTGATGGGAAAGGAAGATCACTAACTGTATGGGTAATACTTATTACTCTTTTAAAAATGAATCTAATCCAAATGGTCATGTGGAATATTAACACATACATAAATTACATACATACATACATACATACATACATAGCAATTATTTTCCCTCTCCCTTTTTGCTTTTTCCCTATGGTGCATTTAATGAAATTGCTCTAAATGTGAGTCTCATTTACTTTAGGTACAGAGTCAACATCTCAGCAAGATGTAGCCCACATTCAAAGCTTACCTTCCATTTGTCAAGGACTTAGAAGTAATTCTCAGCTTGAATGATTTGCAGATGAGTTGTTCACTGTCTTTAATAAGAGTTTATAAAACTCCATTCCTAGCCATTATTTCATTGATAGCTGTTCATTTTCCTGCATACTTCCCTTCCCTGTTCCTCTATTCTAAACCAAAATATTTTGGTATAAAATAATATTTTCAAAGAAAACCTTTTATTTCAAATTCAACAAGATTGCAAGCTGGTAAAACTGGATTCAGGATCCTATAGACATTTAAGATTATTAACATTAACTCTACTAAATCAAAATATGTTGTCAATTGCTAAAAAACATTTGATCCAAAAAAGGAGAAGAAAGGTTGAATAAGTTGCCAATAGCAGCTTTAAAATTTAGCTGTTTAGATTCATTCCTCTTAATTCACAGGAACATTTTTAGTATGTTGAAAATGAAAGAAATATAGGAATCAAAGACAAATATTTTCCTTAATATGGGCTTTCCTATGTTACTTAAGCTTTAAAAGAAATATTTTGGGGTTTTGCTTCTTCATTCCATTATAGTGTTTGCATTAAACCTGATTTTGGAGTCCAAAAAATGAAGTCACATCTAAGGAAAGTATATTTAAAGCTTTCCTAAGGCAATAAGCAATTTGAAACTCGTTAACCAATTTCTAATTTATCTAGTCATAACATATCCTTGATTGCTGCTTTCATGAAAATATGCTGAAGCCAAAGGAGTGTAAATGTTGTAGCACTGAGAAACTACTTTCAATGTGTTGAATTGCAGGAATAAACAAACTCAGACATTACCAGAAGACTGTATAAATTTGGAATATTACAGGGTTTAAAAATATTAGAAAGTATTATGCTGATTAATCAGCTTTTAAATGGAGGAAACACACATTTCTTCAAGGTAATAGACATTTTAAAACATTAAATTGTTACACATTTTTAAAGTTAAAACCTATCTAACTACAATAACATCACAGAAATAAAGAGACAGGAAGGCAAGGTCAATAATAAATCACTTCCATTGAGTAATGATCAAAAAATAAGCAAGTGGGGATAAAAGATAATGTAGAGATAGGAACATAGGAAACAACCTTCTATTAAGTTAAACTATTTGTTTACTTAGCTCAAGATAGTTTATTTGTTTTATTAGACTTACATTTTACTTCAATCATAGCTGAGTCCAAGTGTGTTAGTAGTAGCGGTTTGAAAATAGCTTTTTCATCCTTACTGGAGATCCTGAAGTAATTAGGGATTGAACCTGTGACCTTCAGCACAAAAGCCATTAAGCTCTGCTTTGCCATCAAGGTATGATGGCGTTTGGATCAGCAGAATGAGTGAGCAATTCTCAGTCTAAGCTAGACATCAAAATGTTGGGTTTTTATTTTTTATTTTTTGGCTTTTGGGAACTATTCTGATGGTATTGCCACACACACACACACATATCTATACATATATATATCTCCCTCTCCCAAAGCTTCCAAAACTGTGTCAATCCATACTGATATACACACACATGTACCAGTATAGGTTGACACAGCTTTGAAAGAGGGAGATAATCTCCACTTCATTACAGCTATCGAACAACACACAAGTTTGAATGTATTTAAATGTGTGTATGTGTGGGAGAGACAGGGAGAGGAGGGAGGGAGAGAGAGAGAGAGAGAGAGAGAGAGAGATGGTGGTGGTGGTGGAACAGTGCCATATATTTTTAAAAGAGGTAATATAATAAAAAAAGTGGACTTATTTTGTCCCCTACTCCCACCAAGCTTTCAAGTCTTTATTTAACTTCTCATTTACCATATCCAGGTCATATCTTGAAAACATTAGCCATTATTATTAACTGTGGGTTGCCAGAAGGAGACTCGAGTTTATTTGTAATGGAGACAAACACTCCACATTTGGTTGGATGCTACAAATGGCTGAACATTTGGTGCCCTAGGCAAAACTTCCAGAGAGAGTTCATATGGTTTTGCTAGTTGTAATCAGCACAATTCAAATTATCCATAATTTGGTTTTCACGGTTGGGTCTTAGATGGCTGAAAATCAAGTGTAATCACTACCACAAAAGAATTCTATCATAGATGCATGTCAGGACATTCATGATGGATTTATGACACACTAGAAAAAGATTCTACAAATACAAGGAAATTATTTAAACCTATTTTGTTGCCCCCCCACACACAAAAGCATGTGAATTGCAATGAGTAATCACAGGATCTAAGATAAATGGTTATTAGGATTGTGTGTGATGTGTAGTGTATGTGGAGTATTAATAAAATTATCAACTTTTTTTTGCCTAAACAGCATAAAAGCATCCTTAAAGTATCCAGGAAGGAGTAGGGAAAACTAAACAGAAGGAAAAAGATAAAAGCCTTTGATGTAATGAATAGATAATAATCTATTCATAATCTATGTCAATTTTCTCCAAACTGGTATTTGTGAAATATGTTGGGGCTACAATTTCTAGAATTGGCTTTGGATATTTATTCTAGTTGCCCCTGAGACATTCCAGAATCATGTCTTCCAACACTCATCACCATTGGTTTAGTGCAATGCGTTCATCTTATACTGCTTACAGCATCTTCTGCACTCAACATCTTTAGTTGACAATATGATGGCAAAATTGCCAATTGTGAATAAAAATTTTCTAACTTCAACATCATAGGTGCCTCATAGATACATTAAGGCTTAATATACTTATTTTATATTCCAACCATGTGAAACATACAAAAAGCAAAACAAAACAAATCCAAAAAGAAAAGTTAATAATGTCTATATTTTAATCCATCTTTCAATGACATCACTTTATGTCACTCACTCGGATGTGGAGGCTGTTAGACTATGCCAGATTACTAACTGTAACTAGTGAACAGTGACCTATGGTTGCCATTTCATCTCAAACCTATGACAAGCTTTTTCAGGGGATGTTCTAAAAGAGGGGTGTCAAAATCGCATCATCACAGCACCATCACATGATGTATTGGGACTTCCCCCCCTTCGTTAAATCGGGTGTGGATGTGACCAGTGCATGATGCATCCTGCCAGTGGGCCACACATTTTACAGCCCTGTTCTAAAAGAAGCATCTTATCCCAAGAGAATAAAGCATCTTATCCCTAGAAAATCTTTAAAAGCAGTTTTAGGTTATCCAACTATCAGCTCCATTATGCTTATCATGGAGAAGAGAGAGCAATTACTCATTTATTAATTACTATTTTAAATAACTTTATGTATTATCATTATTTTTATAATCTTAATGTTTTCTAACCCCCTCCCATCCCCTGCTCCTTTGATTTGGGTGAGCTATAAAGACTATGAAATCCATTTATCCATTCATCTACTTGGAAGAAATTTGATAACTTAACATCAATTTTAATTTTCCAAATTTTTCAATGTGGTCATAATGGTAGCAAAGTGCTAGCTCTATATATTCACCCCAGTGGTAATTCAACCGGTTTTGCTGCTGGTTCGGTGCGTGCACATTTTGTGTGCTATGCATGTGTGTACACCAACTGTGCTGCTGCCCAGCTTCTAACCTGCTTCTTTTTGCTTACTGGAGGCAGCTGGGTGATTGGGAAGGCTGTGGAGCAGTGGTGGAATCCAATTTTTTTTACTACCGGTTCTGTGGGCGTGTCTGGGGAATCATGTGACTGGATGTGCAGTTTATGTAAGCAGGACAATAAAGGCTAGAAACAACACTAGAATGTTTCTTTTCTGCCTTCCTTATAGGATTAACCCTGTAAAGTGGAAAAAAAAAACCAAAAGATTTCTTCTAACCAACCAGTTCTCTGAATTGCTTAGAAAATTTACTACCAGTTCTAGCAAACCTGCTAGAACCTGCTGAATTTCACCTCTGCTGTGGAGACATGCAAACAGCTGTTCTACGTGATTCAGGTAGATAGAAAAGAAAAACAATGAAGGAGATATAGGACAGGAAATGGGTTTTTAAAATATTGTTTTAATGGAATTACTTGTATTTGTGAATAAGAAAACATATTTATCCTCCAACAAATAAATTAAACTATTCAAATATCAACTTCCTGGCCTCCCGTTCTTGTATAATTAAAATACAACAATATTCTTAATCTGTTGCCCTCCAAGTCAGTTGGGAGTTACAACTTTTATAATTCCCAGTTCAATAAGATCCAAGGTATTTTTAAGTGATGGAAATTGTAGACAAACACATCTGTAATATTTTGTTCAGGAAAACATGCTTTACAGTATAAAAAAAGTTCATTTTAAGTGTAGCATAAGCTGTTCAATCAGATTCTGAACAGAACCAATAGGTATCAAATCCTTTTATATGGTAACAACACTTTAATTATCACACCTTGAGTCTTTTTGTAACAATTCTGACACATGAGTCACCATTAACACTGCTGTATTTATTGCATCCTATAGAGGCCATATATTTGCAATCACTAGTTCCAAATTCTTAGTTAGATATATACTTGTTAAAAATATACATTTAGTTTATTATATTACCCATTGATATAAATTATTTTATAATACAAATAAAAGAGCATCTTATTCTAATCATTCTAGTATTTGTTTTTTAATTAGGATAAATTCTCAATAATTTAAGACCCTTTTAGGCCCTGTTCTTTTTCTTGAAAGTTAAAGTGAATGTTTTAATGTCTCTATTAACACTTATTCATGAGTCATTGCCCTTGCCAACACTCAAGATAAGAAACACTGTGATGTTTTAAAACACTTTCCAATCAAATCCAGGCTCATACAAGCAAAAAGAGCACTTATCATTCAAATAGAATAGAATAGAATAGAATAGAATACTTTATTGCCCAAGTGTGATTGAACACACAAGGAATTTGTCTTTGGTGTATTTGCTCTCAGTGTACATAAAAAGGAAAAAAATACATTCATCAAGAATCGTAAGATACAATACTTAATGATAGACATAGGGTACTAAATAAGCAATCAAATCATACTAGGAAACAATAAAACAATATAAATTGTAAAGATACAAGCAACAAAGTTATAGTCATAACTGGGAGGAGATAGGTAATAGGTAGAATAATAGTAATATAGTCTTAGTAAATAGTTTGACAGTGTTCTGGAAATTTTTTGTTAGCAGAGTGATGGCGTTTGGGAAAAAACTGTCTTTGTGTCTAGTTGTTCTTGTGTGCAGTGCCCTATAACATCATTTTGAGGGTAGAAGTTGAAACAATTTATGTCCAGGATGTGAGTGGTCTGTAGATATTTTCACAGCCCTCTTTTTGACTTGTGCAGTATATAGGTCCTCAATGGAAGGCAGGTTGGTAGTAATTGTTTTTTCCTGCAGTTCTTTTTTTTATAAATATTTTTTTTAATTTTTAAAACAACATATCATTGTGTGTACAGCTGGTATCTGGGCATCACTTCTTTTGGTACAAACAATATATCATTAATTATGCAACGTAGTATTAATTGTTTTGGTACAAACAAAATCATATTAATCCTCTTCATTTCCATTGTTATTCTTGATTCTATTTACAATGCTCCAATTAAATATAATCTTCCCTTTTTTAATTGTATCAAATTTCATCATTTCAAAATTGTACCAATCCCTATTTTCCAACTCTCTATTCTTCTCTTATTTTTATCTTTTAAAATATTATAATAGTAATAATACACATTTTCCTAAACTACTACAATTATCCATTCTTTAGTTATTCCCTTTATTCTCCTTCAAGTTTTAGTTATTCCATATAACAAAATATTATTTCTATATTATTTTTATGCTGTTCCTCTTCTCCTGCTTATCATATATGTTAATACAAATTCAATATAATTATTCACCTCCTTAATATTTCTTTTAGTACCCATTTTATATCCTTTATCCCATATTACAATCATATGCATTAACATCACTATTTATATCAATTCTATAACAATATTTCTTATACTTCATATCCTACTACCTATATACAGTATCCTAGTTATCATATGTTAATACAGATTCAATATGATTGCTCATCCTCTTTACATTTCATGTACTACCTATTTTTATATCCCTTAATTTATATTACCATCAAGTGTATTAACATTACAATTTAGATCAATTCTGTAAAATTCAGTATCTCCTACCTTTCCTATCACACCATCTATGTAATACATTTCTCAGGTTTAATGTTTTTCATGAGTGCTATAATTCTAAAAATCTAGAAATTGTGCATTTAATTATATTGTTCCCCTAATCCCTCCTTTCTAAACTTTTATCTACACCCCTGCCACAGTTACTATCATTAGGAAAGTTTCTTTCTAGCCATCATCTCTCATCTTCCTTAAAATTCTTATTATTCTTTTCTTGACTTGTCTCCCATTTCCCTGCTTTCCATTTGTATTTCTGGCTCTATTGCCATCTAAATTATCTACTTTAAACTTTCCTTCCTTCACTATCCTTTTCCTGTGTTTTAATTTTGAAATGTCTGCTTTTTTCTGTTCTCTTTCCCTCGTGAGACTTCCTGAGCGTCCATTCCCTCTTTGGCTTCTTGCCAAATGCTATTTCTTTGTTTAATTTCTTCCTCTTTTTCCCTTTTAGTATTGTGTATTATATCCTTTTGTACCCTTTTTTGGATCCCACTCTCAACTTTTACAAAAATATTTTTATTCGTTTCCACCTCTTCCTGGATTCCCACCTTGTCCATTCTTCTCTTCTTGAGATATAATTTCCACCTTTTCTTCAATACTCTCCAAGCTGTTCTTTAAGTCTTTAAGTTCTGTTTTCACGATTTATCACTATTGTATCACTTGTATCACTATTTCATTTTATGATCCAACACCATGTGTATAAGTGTTTTCAAATATTAAGTCCAATCTCCTGTTTCAAAGGCACAACCCTCACACTTTTAAATTGTGCTTCTTATTTCTTCTATCCAGTCTCAAAGACATGTAGTTATTTCTTTCTCTTTTCTTTTTTCCTCTCAGGCTCCTTAGTCCCTTTTAATAGTTCAATTTGTTATTATAGTCCTGTAAAGTTCAAATTTTTTACTGCCACTTTAACTGGATGCGATATGCTCCTCCGATCAGCAGATGGCACTGTAAAATCAGGTTTCCAATAACGATAAGTTCTTAAATTCTACATTTGTTTCCAAATTTCCAAGTTTGTAAATTCTTTAAATCCATCATTCTGACATTTTAAACATGCTTATTCACAAGCAAAATGCCTTTCAAACTAAAAATCCAATTTCCTGCATTTAAAAATCAATTGATGCCTTCCCCTTTCAATTCTCTTTTCTGTTCCAGCCTTCTCCCCCTTCTCCCAAATCCTTTTGCCACTTAATTCCAGATAGTATCAAATAATTCCGAGAGGCTTTTCTCTGAAATAGTTAAACTCAATCAAAAACAAGTCTTCTCACCCAGTCCCATGGCTGCTCCCTAATTTCGCTCCTGCACCACTCTTAGATGTTCCAGTCCGGTTATCTCAGCTGCTTGGCTGCCATTTCTTACTGCCTCTTCGTCCTGCTGTTGCACGAGAGGACTTTCAGCCTGGGTATCCTCCAGGAGAGTTGCGAGCTTTCCCTGACCTCACTGGATTCCCCTCATCGCTTTGCTGCTCCTACAGAGTGGCTCCCAGTTCCCTATGGAGCCCACAAGATGAGGAAGACTATTGCAAAAGCAGAGCAACCTGTTTTCGCAGCTAGAATAAACCGTGATGTCAACCAGAAGTTCTTTCTTTCCCCTGCAGTTCCAATTATACGGTGAAGTCTGTGTCTGACTTGTTGGGTTGGAGAGCCAAACCTAGGGTGACCATATTTGATAGCCAAAAAAGAGGACGGGGGGGCAGCATCGGGGGGCGTCGGGGGGGCAGGGCATCGGCATTGTTGGCGTCGGGGGGCGTCGTCGGCATCGGCGTCGGGAGGGTGGGGGGGCAGCGGCGGCGGTGGAGGGGGCGGGGGGCGGGGGGCGGCGGCATTGGGGCGGCAGCGGGGGGGGCTTCCCTTCGCCGGAAATCGATCGCAAATCCAGACTCAGCTGAGAAGCAAGAAGCTTGTTCCGGGACCTCTTGCTGGAGCCTCTCACTTTTCTCCATTTGCCCGGACATGACATTGCCACTTTTACGTCCAGTCCGGGGCGTCCGGGTAAATTTATAAAATTTATAAAACCTGCCCGGACGCCCCGGACAGGACGTAAAAAGAGGACATGTCCGGGCAAAAGAGGACGGTTGGTCACCCTAGCCAAACCAGACATTTATAGAAGTGAGACTCAGTAATTTCTCTGCTGTATCAGCAGCTCCTCTGGCAGTTTGAGCTTTCTGAGTTGGTGCAGAAATAACATTCCTTGTTGTGCTTTTTGATGATATTTTTGATGTTAGGTGTCCATTTTAAGTTGTGAGATATGATAGAACTTAGAAATTTGAAGGTCTCTGCTGTTGATACTGTGTTGTCTAGTATTGTAAGAGGTGGTAGTGTAAGAGGGTTTCACTTAAAATCTACCAGCATTTATATGGTTTTGAGTGTGTTTAGTTCCAGATTGTTCCGGTCGCACCATCAAGCTAGTTGTTCAACCTCCCATCTGTATGCAGATTGTCATTGTCTCCAATGAGACAAATCACTGTTGTATCATCTACAAACTTCAGTACTTTAACAGAGGGATCTTTTGAGATGCAATCATTGGTATATAGAAAGAAGTGGAGAGAGCACACAGCCCTGAGTGGCCTCTGTGCTAATTGTACAGGTACCTGATGCGATTTTGCTTAGCTTCCTGTCTGTTAGGAATGACCTCTACTTAGATTTTGAATAACTTAAATTTTGCAGAATCTGAGTTGGTCACCAAGACCAGAGTTTCGGTCTACAAGTTTTCGGACTTCTGCTGGAACCCATCCTCAGGGAACTTCTTTCTCTTCAGAATGTGTACCCTGGGCTTTTTATGTAGTGCCTGGTTTTGTGTGTCTTAAAATTAAAATCTTTATTAAAATCAAGATATTGATTAGATCATTAAGATTGACTGGACCTTCAGTTTCCCTATCGCCTTCTGGGCACGTTTGGTAAGTTTGCACAAGCGGGTTAGAGTTTCTTCCTTTAGCTTGGGATGGCTCCGCAGCTTTTGTTCGGGCTGCATTTGCTTGCAAAACTTTAATTGCGATCGGCTCCCCCGGCCAGAGCTATGCTTCCCCCGGGCGCCCCCGTCTTTCCCCAGCCAATCCGCCCCGCCGTTTGTTGTTATCACATGGCAGGGGGCGGGCTCGGTCGGTCCGGGCAGGCGCTGGGAAGCGGCAGAAAGTTTGGCGAACTGAGTACAGCTCTGGCTGGGCGTTGCGGAGATTTGCTTGCGGATTTGCCGGGGTGGGGGTGGGGGTGGCGACGCCTCTCAGCGCCCTGAGCATAGGAAATCCCTGCCTCGACTTCACTCCGTTCGCCCAGCCCGAAAGCCCTAGGTGCTGAACGCGCGACGGACTCCCGACATGGACTCCCCAGTGAGCCGCTGGGTGTTGCCGCCGCCACTTTTAGGACTCCTGCTCTTCTGCTGCAGTCTCTTCTTAGGACAGGCCCAAGAATGCCCGGCTTCTTGCCGTTGTCTGGGGGAACGGCTGGATTGCAGCCGCCTCAGATTGAGAGAAATCCCCGCGCTGTTCCTCACCAGGACTGTGCAGCTGTGAGTAAAGGCGCTTTTCGGCGGGGGCGAGGGGAGGGCGGGCGCACTGGCAAAGAGTCTGAGGCGCAGACCTCCGGCGCTAAGGCGGTGCTCAAGAGTTTCCCAGCTGAGCCCCCTAAATAGAGGCGCTGGTGAGGAGTTAGAAGTAAATCTTAAGCACTATGGCTCCCTTCCCCACAAATATCTCAGCTTCCCACCTCTCTCATCGGCTTCTGCAGCCTGATCCCGGCTTCTGGGCCGTGTGGATGGAGACGCTAGATCAATGATAGGAGATAATCTTGTGGAGTTGTCCTGCACCTTTCTGGCCATTAAGACTGGATTTACACAACTAGGCTAACATGTTCTTGGCAAAACTATGATTCAGCCCTTTGTGTGGACCCTTGTGGATAACTTTATGGACAGTTTATTTGTTGTGCAAGGCCTGACAATAGGATTGATTTAGCAAACCAGAACATTTTAATCCAGTCTACCTGTGTTATCTTGGTACTTCCTGTTGCAGGGAGAAAATTGGTAAGACCTAGTTGCTGATTCGCAGTAGCATCAAGAGAATTTAGCAGTTAAGCCATCCTTTCCCATTTGGACTCCAAGCATGTTGAAAGATAATAGTTCTCATAATTCTTATCCATCACCTGGATGCAGTTTAGCGACTCACCTATATACTTCTCATTTAGGCATCATAGAAATGAGGCCAAGTCTTAATGGTCCTTTCACTCAAGGCAGGCAAGCAGTTAAGATGTGAAATATATCCTGTGTGCAAATGGAACTGGCAGTTACTTATTTTGTGCCTTTCAATAATCCTGAGGAAAGAGGATGGCCCAGGAGGTCTAGCAAAACCAGTCCCCCAATTGTTTCATGTCTGGAAGGAAAGAGCAAGTCAGTGATCAAGGGAAGAATTTCCTTTTCTCACTTTGAAAAATGAAAGGCAGTAATGGTGATAGTTTCTACTGTCATCTAATTGTCTGGGTTGGGGCAGTTATGTAGGAATCTATCACCATGATTATATAGAAGGAAAATATAGAGGAATGAAAACAAATCTTGCAGTTGTGATTTGTTGGTTTGTGCTTAAAAGTAGAAAACAAATCTACTAACTGAAGGAAGCCAGAATCTCCCAAAGGACCTTAAGTCCTACATGCTCCCCTCTTTCTACAGCTAAGGCCTTGGAGATGCATCAGTATCTGGATATTTCAGGAAAAGGTTTTTGACATTTTTATACATTGTAATGGTCTTTTGAATAGGAAGGAGATGTTGCCATTTAGATAACTGAGGAAAAAATACAGATTTATATATGATTAATCATCGAAACTTGGGTTGTAGACCAGTGTTCATGTCAAGTCTACATCTATTCCAGTAGAAAAGGCCATTGTTTTTCTCTTGTATCTTTTTCCCCATTAGGGTTTCATCTTTTAAGAAAACATTTAAAAAAATGTTTTACAAAACCCTAAAATGGTAGATATTTTCATAAAGAAGTCTGTTCATGCAACTCTGAAGAAGGCACATTAATTTCCCTCAAGTTTGCGTGCTCTGTGTAAATGCAATTTATATATCACATATAGTTAATATAGATAGTTAAGGATTGTGGTAATTGTAATACAAAATACCGTACTAGAATTTATCAGGATAGATATAATTAGTCTATTGTTTATAATTATAAGTGTTGGTCTGTCTCTGTACTGGGAATATGATTCCAAACATGGGTAAGAGAAGATCATATATGTTGATTCCAAACTTGAATTCAAGATAAGATCATATATGTTGATCTGATGAATTGCACCAGAACACGGAGAAGATCAGAGAGGAGTAACCAAGTTAGTCTTTCAAGTAAAAGTAAAAAAAAATACTCATTTGTATGATACATAACAACTAACAAATCTGTTATTGCATAAACTTTGAACTGGAATATGATTCTTAACTTACACAATAATTAATTTGTTAATCTTTAAGGTGCCGGAAACTTTATTATTTGATTTGGATGTTATCTGGTGGCAGATTAAAATAACTATTTGGCAGAAGTTGCTTATCATTTGAAAATTGAAGGACAAACCTAAATTCGGATCAGTACAAATTTTTAGAAGCAATAACAAAAAAATCTAATATAAGGGAGAAAATAAATGCTATCACTGATATTCACATGCATTTATTGTCAGCACCATGACTGTCAGTTTGCAATTATGGACAATGTGAACTGAAATCTAAAAATATTCTAAGGACCATTTTCTCCCTATTTCTGATATAGCAAAAATTCTGTTTGCATTTAAACTAATTTTGGGTCCAGTATGAGTAACAATCTTGCATTCTGAGAGCTTATGGGAAAAGTGAAGGATTCTAAATAATTTTTGTCCATGTGATTTTATTTAATTGCTCTATTAGTTTCTGTAATACACTAGGCCAGAGGTGAAATTCAGCAGGTTCTAGCAGGTTCGCTAGAACTGGTAGTACATTTTCTAAGCAGTTCTGATAGAAGAAATCTCCTTTTGTTTTTTTTTCTACTTTATAAGGTTAATTCTATAAGGAAGACAGGAAAATAACATTCTGGTGTTTCTAGCCTAATCTTTATTGCCCTGCTTACAGAAACTGCCCACCCAGTCACATGACCCCCACCCCCCAGCCATGCCCATCAAGCCACACCCATAGAACTGGTAGTAAAAATTTTGAATTCCACTACTGCACTAGGCACCCTTTCCTTCTGACTTATATTTCTGTTAAGAATGGGATAAATTAATATGTCTATATTTACATGACACAATAGTTTCGATATTGTTTAATTCTGTAGGGATTTCTTATACAAAATCTTAATGGTTTATATTTGTTTAAAGTCAACAAGGAATTGAAAGATACTAGTGTTGTTCTGTATTTGTTGTCATTTCAATCATTTCTCGAAATATTAATTTTCTGTTACAGTGCAGAAGGTAGTAAAGAATTTAAAATAACAGGAAGTTTTTCAATTAGTTGTGGCTAATTCTGTTCAGTTGCCTCTTTTGAAAATTGTACTTATTGAAAAAAAAGACACTGGTGTATTCATACCATATGGTAGGTCATATGGGATCAACTATGTATGATTATAGCTGTAAATGTCTACTCAAATGAAAATCCCCCTGTATGCAGTAACTCTTGTTCCTAGGTAAATATATGAATTTAGCTTTAGAGAAAGGAGATTCAAAGAATGTAAACAGAGAATATTTATTTATTTTCTAAGTAACAAGTGATCATATTGAATAATTGGTTTTTTAAATACTTTATTTCATTTTTATTAAAAGTTATTTACAATGTAGATTTACAATTATAAATATCCAGAAAACTTCTAAATGATAGCAAAGAGGCCCCAAACTAGTCCATATATGGTAGACCTAATTGTATAAAAACATTTAAACAAAAGCTTTTCAAAGTTTACTGTAAGTATCAGTTCATAAAAGGTGCACTATTTAAGCACTCTTTATCAAGCAAGATCTTTCTCTCCCTTATTTTTTTAAAAAACTAAATTAGAAAACCAAATGAGAGAGAAAAATTGGCAGCTGTTCAACCATGTCTGTATTTTATTACAGTTTTAGATTGAATTTGGGAGTAGAGTACAGACATGCAAATAGAGCCTTTTCAGGTGCTTTCAGTAGTGTCAGGTTGCACCAGGACTCTTAAGGATTTCTGGGAAGAAGAGACAAATATGCAAAGTTTTTCCTCCTTCCCATTTCTGAAAATATAAAATCCAGCTGTTTGAAAGTCTCCCAGTCCCACTGAAATACCTCAGTTGCTTGTTAAGCAGAAAACAGAAGAAAACAGCATAGATGTGTCCATGAAGTCTTCAGGAGTCCGAATTGATACATAAGGCAGTCTGGCTGTTTATGAATGTTTTAGGTGTTTTATTTAGAAAGAGGAAAAACAATAATCATATACCAGTTGTTTGCAAATAAAACTCCTTGAACACAGAGGGACTTAATTTTAAGTAGACATATATTAGCAGTGCTTCATTAGTACATGTTTTCCTGGATAACCAATTTCCTGGATAACCAATTTTACTTGTAAAAAAAACATTAAAAGCAACATAGAGATGTGTAGCTAATAATTCACTAATTAGGACTTTAAAAGAAAAAAACCTTTTTGAATGAATGGTGGATTAACCAAAATAAGAACAAGGTACCAGTATCTTGGTGACAGTTAATTTAGTGTGTTAAAACAAAGAGATCTTTTGTGGTTGCAGAAGCAGTGGAAGCTTTCTAATTGGATTTCCCCTGGAGAGGCAAATTGTCCATATGTACATTCACATTCCTTTACAAGAAGTGTGAAAAATGGGCTCCATTTGTATAAATAAACACTTGGCCTTTTGTAAGGAACCCTGCTGTGAGCACTCATGGGCAGCTGTGTCACTTGTTCTTAAACTGATTGGGTGACATCTTTGTGTCATCAGACTATGTGGTCTCTGGTAGATTTTGTGACAAGTTTCTTTTGTTTGAATACCTTCAGCAATTACTGTTCATTGCTTTTTATACCTTGAAGAAAAGCTAGCAAACTGGCTCTTCCTCCCCCCTTGGCCTTCTTTTGCTTTTGCCCCAGGAACCTCAAATGCTAACAACTAAACAAAGTTGGCTGTTGTTTTTAGTACTGATCATAGTTTACTTGTGAGGAATGCCATGATATATTGGCAACAGGATAAATAGAAAGCCTGGGTGACAGATAAATAACAAAAAAGCATTTGGTCTGTTTTTAGATTTTTAATTTAATTTAATTTAATTTTTAGTAAAGAGAAAATGCTGATTTTAGTAGATTTGATTTGTTAAAACTGCACACACTCATGCAACTCTGTGGTGTGTGGGTGTACTGTAGGAAAGTGGGTATATAAAGAAATAAAGAACTCTAAATTTACTTTATATATTTATTACTGGTTATGTAATTAGTCACAGTGTAACCCTACAGTGTTTAAGACCATTTTTGAATACATAAGAAGAATATTTCTTGAACTTAGCAGGATTTGTGTGTGTGACATACAAACACACACACACTCCTACTAAGTTCAAGATTGTGTGTGACACATATATGGAAAGAGAGAGACAGGGAGGAAGGGGGAGAGGGAGAGAGAAGTTCACCCTTTCTTCGTATAATATCTTGGGGAGACAGCACTTTTTAATTTTCATATTCAGAGTTCTAGATAAAGTAAACACTGGATGGTTGGTAGGAACAAATATAAGTACAAATATTGAAATTATTATTCTTTAAACTTTGAAAACTCTCTGAAAGCTCCTGGTTCTTGGAAGGCTGAAATTATCTTTACATGTTGTCAGCGTTGTGGTTACTGTTATAATTGTGATTGACATAGCAAACTGGGTAGTGGAAAACAGCCAGTTTTAACACAGCTTTAATGCAGGCTTTCAGTAAAAATGTGTGCATATACTAAAAATAAAGCCAAAACTGTTCAAAAGATGTGAGTGTTTATAATAATTTATTTATAAAAAATCTCTGCAGTCCAACTTTAACATAGACGTTTAAGAATTCATAGAAACACTCACATTTTAAGAATTTGTTAGGTTTAAAGTTTAGCAGCCAGATGGGAAAAGAAGAGAAAATCTGAATAATTGCCAAACATCTTTGATGTTTTTCAATTCTCTTTGGAATTTTAGATTATTTTATCAGGATTTGTCTAGGAATGTTAAGTCTGTCACTGAGACAGGGAGGGAAATCTAAAGGATGCTTTCTACTAATGTTTGCATTACATCTCAGTATTTACATTTTCTAAACCCTCTAGTCCTTACCAGAATTGCTAGAGGGGAAAAAAGTTTGGATAGTTTTCACAGCTGTTCTCAGTATTTTCCAAACTATAATCTGAACACAGCAGGCTGATTTATGAGTCACTTTGGACCTGTGTCTTAAAACAGCTACAGCCTACCTCTTTGTTTTTTAGCATTCCTTCTTTCTGCTGAATTAGCTCTAAATGTCTCAGTGGGGATTGATTAAGAATATGTTGCTGGATTTGCATTTAAAAAAAACTAACTAGATTTCAGCATTTCCATGAAAAAAAATATAATATACTTAAAATGAAGTACATTGAGTCAATTCCATAAGTGTGCTTTGTGAAGAGTTTTTCTGAAATTACTGAGTTTTATGAACTGTTGGAAGAAATGTCCATCTGGGTTCAGTTCCAAGTGGGGAGAAAGACACTGAAAACATGGAGACTGCTTGGAAGGATGGTTTGTTGATTGAGCAGGCTTGAAGTCCTGGGTGAAAAGGGAAGAAAGTGAGAGAGAGGGATAGACTTACACCCTCTTGGGCTCTGACCTTGCTTCCTGTTCCTGTGGCAAGGGCAAATATCCTGATTGGTTGTCAGACTCCCATGTGGCTATGGGTCATGATTCAAATTTGGTTGAAGCTTTTGTTTGTGCCCTGTGGATAGTTGGGCAATCCCATAATGTCCTGAGGGTGAAGGCCTTTTATGTTGCAAATAAAGCTAGCTCAGTCTTTTGTCTTCCAAAACAACCAGAGTATCTCCTAGGGGCAGGGGACTGAGTTTCTGTCTTAAGATTTCTGTTTCTCTTTTAGGGAATATCTGCTTTTTAATATTTCTTGGAATATTTCATTTTTCTAGGAGAGGGATGGGTGCTAACTTCTAACAGAATCTTGGAGAATAGTATTAAGTTGCTCTATTTCTTTATCACCATTTTGTTCAGATTTGAGTTTATCATATATATTGTTAATATTTTCTGATAACAATGATTTGAGCATTTGAATAACATGGGCACTTTCTAAAAATCTTCATTATCCTAATGAAAGAATTGTGAAGGATAAAACTAACATTTGTCCCTACATTTTTAAGGAAATGAGGAAATTCAGTAGTTGGTCTTCAGAAGTTGAAGTAAGACTGAGAATTTGAATGAGGGTTTCTGTTTTCCGTCCCAACATTTCAAATACAATGTGAAATGATTTAATATTACATGAATGAAACTCAGGCTCCTGAGCTTTTTCCTCTTCGTGATTTAGTGACAACAGTATATACTTTCATTTGTAAAAAGATGTAGCTTATCATATTTAAAGCCAAATTCAATCCTTTGTGTCTAATCTTACACTATGTCATAGTTAGGATCTGCATAGTTGTAAAGTTGCTGTAGTGGTGTTGAATCAAAAGCTTTGGTTCTTCTCTTTGGAACCTTATGGGAAGTAAGTGGAGGACGTAGAAATGAACAAAATGCTCTACATCTTCATTGATTTTACTTATGCAGTATATCACAGAAGTGAGTACACCCCCTCACATTTTGTAAATATTTAAGTATATCTTTTCATGTGACAACACTGAAGAAATGACACTTGGCTACAATGTAAAGTAGTGAGTATGCAAGTTGTATAACAGTGTAAATGCTGTCCCCTCAACATAGCCATCAATGTCTAAACTGCTGGCAACAAAAGTACACCCCTAAATGATAATGTCCAAATGGGGCCCAAGTAGCCATTTTCCCTCCTTGGTGTCATGTGACTTGTTAGTCTCAGGTGTGAAGGGGGAGCAGATTTGTTAAATTTGGGGTTATTGCTCTCCCTCTCATACTGGTCACTGGAAGTTCAACATGGTACCTCATGGCAATGAACTCTGAGGATCTGAAAAAATGAATTGTTGCTCTACATAAAGATGGCCTAGGCTATAAGAAGATTGCCAAGACCCTGAAACTGAGCTGCAGCATGGTAGCCAAGACCATACAGTGGTTTAATAGGACATGTTCCACTCAAAACAGGCTTCACCATGGTCGACCAAAGAAGTTGAGTGCTTGTGCTCAGCATCATATCCAGAGTTGGCTTTGGGAAATAGATATATGAGTGCTGCCAGCATTGCTGCAGAAGTTAAAAGTGTGTGTGTGGGGGGGGGGTCAGCCTGTCAGTGCTCAGACCATATGTTGCATGCTGCATCAAATTGGTCTGCAGACTAAGGACATGATTTTCTGGCACCATGTCCGTGGTCTGATGAGACCAAGATAAATTTATTTGGTTCAGATGGTGTCAAGTGTGTGTGGCAGCAACCAGGTAAGGAGTACAGTCAAGCATGGTGGTGGGAATGTCATGGTCTGGGGCTGCATGAGTGCTGCCGGCATTGGGGAGCTACAGTTCAGTGAGGGAAACATGAAAGCCACCTGTGAAGCTCCGGTGTACTCTATGCCCAAAAGGGTTAAGGCAGTGCTGAAAAATAATGGTGGCCACACAAAATATTGGTACTTTGGGCCCCTTTTGGACATTATCGCTTAGGGGTGAACTCACTTTTGTTGCCAGCAAATGTCTATTAATGGCTGTGTGTTGCATTATTTTGATGGGACAGTACATTTATACTATTATACAAGCTGCATACTCACTACTTTACATTGTAGCCAACCATTATTTCTTCAGTGTTGTCACATGAAAAAATATACTTAAATATTTACAAAATGTAAGGGGGTGTACTCCTGTGATATACTATATATTCCAAAGAGATCAACACCTATCTGGATATGTACATAGAGGCTTGCTGCTGTGAAAAACCTCACAAAATTTTTAAATAAAAAACAATGTTTCAAAATATCCTTTGCATATTCCATATCTGCACATTGCTCTAAAAAGCTTAAAGAAGAGTCTTCTTCCTTGGAAGATTGTACCAACTGCTGGCATTTTAACAACTGCTGTACCAACTACTGGCATCTTTTTAAAAGTGAATGTGTATTTTTAATGCCAGAATCTAGCCATTCTTAGTAATTTAAAATTTCCAATGCTACTAAAGATTTGAAACCACTGGAGAAATTTTAGAAGAGTGGAAAACGTGCTCCAGAACTTCAGTGATCCTGGTGCATACTGCTAAATTACAAGGAAAGATTGATTCATATTATTTCATGCCAGTTTAAGGATTTTGGTCAAAAATTGTTTGTGGTGCCAGAAAGATATGCATTTTAAAACCTACTTTGTCAGGACGTGTCTTCAAAACTGACTTCAGAAAGGATCACCTGTATTTCAGCTCTTAGAGTATTTCTTCTTGTTTTGTAGGAATGTCTCTTTCTTCAAATGAATAATATTTTCCTTTTTGTGTGCTTCTACAAGCTAAAAATAGATTTAAATGGTAGGCCTATTATATTTGTTGTTTATTAGTATTTAGTATTTGATTTCGGCTGCTGAGCAGTGAAGACACATTATAATAGGACAGAGAGGAGGGAAAGAACTGGTCACAGAAAATCTGCTGATACTCAGCAGTGCCTGAAAATACAAAGATATTTCTATTTACATATAACAAATGTGTTTACATATACATATATGTATCCTTAATGGAGTCCAGATGGAGAGTAAGCTTGAACTCTTTAGTGAAAATCTCTGAGTCCAGTTTGGTGATAATTGACAGCAGTAGTTGCAACAGTAGAGTTTCTATATTGTAAAATCTGTGCCAGGTTCCTTCCCTGGGTTCCTTTCCCAGAGTTATAACTTTATCAAAGCAATTCTATTAATTTCTTTTTATTTTCTCTGTTGTACTGAGGTTGAGAATCCAAGAGAATGGGTTACTCTGTCCTCTTGATGTATGGAGACTGAGTCAGATGAACTGAGAGGTATGTCACTTCCTGTTAACCTTCCAGTTTCCAACTCAGTCTGATCAATGAGAGACATGTTCCTTAAGAGCTCCTAGGATTAGAGCAACTTTCTCTTGGAGTCTCAGCACAACGAAGTAAGATAGGAAGCTCCCCCTCTCCCAGCAGCCAAAAACTGTTTAAAATGCTCGGCACAGCTGTCTTTTTATTCTACTATCTCCTCTGAAGGGGAGCAAGTTTTAAAGGGCCAGCACGGGCAACAGGCTTCTGCCTGAGGCATCATTTCTTAATGCAACAGCTGTTTTGGCGCTAAGCTCCGTAGCGCTTTCTGGATGCTAGCAGCCATTTCACCTTGCCAGCTGCCCGCAGCATGCAAAGAGGCCATCGGGGCTCCGATTTGGCCTTTGTGGTTGCTGGTGCTTATGGCTGCCACCCACATGACCTCCTCTCTCTCTCTCTCTCTCTTCCCCCTTCTGATCTCTCTGCTGCATTCCCATGGTGATCAGGGGAAGCCCTGCCTTGTTTGCAGGGGTTGGTGCCTCTCCATCTGCAGGAGCTGTGCTGCACACCCATACTTGCTGTTTCATCTGCTAGCCTTGCAAGCATGCTAATTAGGAGAGGCGTGGTTCCTCCCAGGTTTCCTGGAGAGCGTTTTCTGCCAGCTTGTTTGCCTTCCGCTCCCTGATTCTTGGATCACAGCATGTTGCTGGACATAGCCAGGATTTCTTATTGCCCTCTTAGCCTTCTGTGAGAAACAGAAAAAAAAGAGAATGAGATTTCTTACTAGCCATATATTGCCTATTACTGATCCTTCTGATTCTTAAAGCTACAGTAAGTTGGAAGCCTCTTCTGAGATTTCTCAGGTATCCAGGGAGGAGGGGGAGCATGGGCAGGATCTTCCAACCCAAACACAAGGGAAGAAATGTTCTGGAAAATCAAAATCTTCCTCCAGAACTGCATCTGACAAACTCAAGGCTTAGGCCTTGCAAAAATCTTCCAAGTCTGACAAGAAGGAGGCCTTGAGGAGACAAAAGGCCAAAGAACGTGAGTTCTCAAGGATGGAAAAGCATTTTCAGGCCTCTTCTGCAATGGAAGCCGCTGACCCTCACAATACCTCCACCAATAGGCAACAGAGGCTACATACCTTGTCTCCTGAGAGTGCCAGTGACATGCCTCAACCTTCCTTTGACCCAGAATTGGACAGACCCTCCTCCTATCCTCTCCCATATGGAAGACTGGATGTTCCTCCTAAGCCCAGAGATCATGTACCAGAAGCCACCTTCACCCCTACAGCTGCAGGCCTTAGGAGGGTTGAAGATCAATCAGCTACCATTTCTGAAGTTAAAACCTTGATTGTGGAGGCCATTGCTCAGAGTTTTGCAGGATTGCAACAAACTCAGATTCCTGGGTCCCTATGTCCACCTCCTATGCCTTTTCCTGAGCAATTTCCTCATTTCCTGGGCCATTCTGAGGAAGCTTATCCCCTGAGGCTTCATTCCTCAGCATCTTCTGACAGGAGTAGAGATTCCCTCATGGGGGAGGAGGAAGTAAGAGATTCAGCTCTTTCTGAAGATGAATATCTTAGACCTGATCTTCCAGCCTTTGTGGGACTTTCCCCCCCTAGTCTTTTCAGGTCCTTGCTTCACAAGGCTAAGGCTATGGCCCAGTTAGAAGCCCCTCTCTTCTTTTCCTGCAGGAGGGGGACATCTCAGGACCCCAGCAATATCTTTTTCTCTATGCCAGTCATAGAGAGCAAGGAAATTCCCACCCCTCAACTCATAGCAGAGGTCCTAAAGAAGCAGTGGACGAATCCCGGTTCCCAAACTGGTTCTTCTTTGAGTGACAAAAGACTATATCATGTGGGAAAGGATTTCTCTGAAACCCTTCAGATCCCCACAGTAGGTGAACTGGCAGTGGCCCTAGCTTCTCCTCTGCTATCAGGGGATGTGGCTGAGAGCCTGAAATTGAAAGAGAAGTGGGTGGAGATGACTCATTGTTCCTCATATCAAGTGGCAACCTGGGCGGTTAGGGCAGTGGCCACTGCCACCTTTTTTAACTGCATCTCTCTAATGTAGCTCCGCCAGAGGCAAGAATCTGTTCCGTTAGATGATGCCAGGCAGCAGGATTTAAATAAATTTATTGCTTCAGCTGAGTTCTCAGTAGATGCTACCCTGAGTTCTCAGTAGATGCTACCCTGGATTCCATTAAGTTTGCTTCTAGATCTATCACATCTTCAGTAGCTTCCCGTTGCTCCTATGGCTTCACCACTGGCAGGCTAACATCAAAATGGAGATTAGCATCAGCTCCCTTTCAGGGTGGCAAGCTGTTTGGGGAAGTTCTTGACCCTATCCTGGTTGAAAATAAGGACAAGAAGAAGGTTTTCCCTTCCCAGTATAGGAGAGCAGACAGATGCCCTGTCCCTTACCACTGTAGGCCCTTCTTTTGGCCTCAGGAGCCTGCTCCCAAGTTCCATCCAAGACCCTTCTTCAGAAGGCCCAATTGTTCACAGGATAGAGCAGCTTTCCGGGACAGATATAGACCACAGCCCCAAGTTAAATGTTCCTTTTGGGGAACAGGAGGACTGCCATTTTGCAGACAGAAATGACACCCTGAGGAACCCCTCCATTGGCTGTCACTTAAGTTTGTTCTCACGCTATGGGAAGACACCGTGATGGATGCCTGTGTCATCCAGACGGTGAGGGAGGGGCTCTACCTTGACCTTATCTCCATTTCCCCGAGCAACTTCTTCACCTATCACACTCAAACAGATATAACAAAGAGACGTCTCAGGGAAGAGATGGTCCAGCATCTATTGGACATACAGGCAATTGAACCTGTCCTATAGCCCAGAGGGGGGAAGGATTTTACTTGATTCTGTTTGTGGTGCCAAAAGCCTTGCGGGGTGGGTGGAGTGCAATCCTAGACCTAAAGAAGCTGAATCTTCACACCAGGTACCGAAGGTTCAAAATGCAATCCCTCCATTCTATCTTAGAGGGAGTCAGAAAAGGCAACTTTCTGGCTTCCATAGATCTCTTGGAGGCATATCTTCACATTCCTATTTTCCCATCCCACAGATGATTTCTGTGGTTTTGTTACTCAGGTTGCCATTTCCAATACATGCCTCTTCTATTTGGCCTGTCATCAGCCCCGACAGTCTTCACCTAGGTCCTAGCTGCCCTGAAAGCCCACATCAGGGCTTTACCGGTCAGGATATTATGTTACTTAGACGACATTCTTATAATGTCAAGATCACGGCCTCAGACACTCAGGGACCTTCAACTAATGGTAGAAGTACTGCAGGACATGGATTTATGATCAATTTCGACAACAGCCACCTGGAGCCATCCAGGCGCCTTCAGCATCTAGGAGCAATTATTGAAACCCTGTGTTAAAATAATCATCTCATATTTCTTTGCTTATGCAGAATAAAGGATTAATGTATTTTAATAATCATAATTTTACAAGATTGGGTTTATAATGTCTTGATCCAAAGTCAAATATTACTGCATTAGTATTAGTAAATATTAGTATAAATAATACTAAATAAATATTAGTATAAATCAGGGTGGTCCTTATTGTGAGCTTATTTTAAAGCACTTACACAATATTGATATATCATTTTCATGCATTTTTTTTTAATTTCTTCCATCTTCCATCAAGAACATGCACCCTGTAAATAAACATATACCGTATTTATCTGCTTATAACGCGCACTTTTTTGCCTTGAAAATGGCTGAAATCATAGATGCGAGTTATAAGCTGGTATCTAAATTCCTCCCTCCAGTCAAAGTTTTCCCATGTCTCTCCCTGCGGCCGGGCAGAGCCGCGGGAGCTTGGGATTCCGCCCCATGCAATGGGGATTCCTCCCCCGGATTTGGAAGCAGCGGCGGCGAGAGCGCAGCTGGGGGAGGTTTTGAAAACACCCCCCCATGTGATGGGGATTCCTCCCCCGGATTTGGAAGCAGCGGCGGCAAGAGCATAGCCGGGGGAGGTTTTGAAAACACCCCCATGAGATGGGGATTCTTCCCCTGGCTTTGGAAGCAGCAGCGGCCGGCATCGCATGGGGGGCAGTTTCAAAACCTCCCCCGGCTGCGCTCTCGCCGCCACTGCTTCCAAAGCCGGGGGAGGAATCCCCATCGCATGGGGGGGGGGGGTTTCAAAGCCCCCATTGGCCCTGCCTGGCCGTGCGGAGGTCCGGATTCCCCCGCGCCGCAAGGTAAGCCTCTGCCGGGGAGGGGCCGTGGGGCGGGCGGGGCCCTTTTGTGCCAGCCGGGGTGGGCAGCGGCTTTTCTCCGGGTGAGCTGCAGCAGAGGTGGGCGGACGGCGCAGCCTGGCGATTCCGGCCACCCTCCGCCCGCTGGCATTGGCATCCGTCACGGCCTGGCAGCCGTGGAGGGAGAATCCAGGCAGGGGAGGCAGTCTGGGCAGCAGTGGCACTTAGCCTCATTCTCTGTCGGCCGAGGTGGCGGAGGGTGCGCGGGGCAGGCAGGCATCGGGGTGCCGGAGCGCTGCCCAGCCCGGGGCTGCCTTGGGGTGTTGTGGGGGGGGGCTCCCCGCCACCTCTCCTGCCAGCATCCCTTGGTGCCGCGTCCCCGGGGACCGGCTGGAGCTGGAGCTGGACTGGGCTGGCAGGGCTGCGAAGGGTGGCCAGGCCTGGATGCTGCCGCTTTGAGGGGTGACCCACTTGGGCTACTGGATGCACAATTGACCAATCTTTCCTAAGGCTGCCAGAGGTCCTGTAG
>JAEANM010001900.1:0-26071 GCA_017656035.1 Myanophis thanlyinensis
CCGTCCAGCAGCTCAAGTTTCAACTGAGACCTCAGAGCAACCGGATCTCATGTTGTCTCACCAAGACAGCTCCGCCCGAGTTTATTCTTCAGGGTGATACGCTTGATTCTGCCTTCATGCAGAACCTACCAATTCTGATTTGTTAGATCAGTTTATCTCAACATGGTGTGTATATCTTGATAACATAGCTCATTCAACAAACCAATGATTAAAACAAAAAATGGGTTAACATGTAAACACAGGGAATAGATGAATGGACAATATTGCCTCATGTGCTGTTTGAGACTTTCTGGAACCCATGTTCCTGGAAAACAGAGCAGTAAAATATCTTTGGTTAGCCAAGTTCCACAGAAGACCTACTGAGCTCTTTTCCTCATTCTTTCTTTCATTCTTTTGTATTCCAGGGAACAAGATACCAGGCTCAGCTGTACTTATATTTGATGTCCATGTCGTTGATTTCCATAACCCCACAGATTCTGTAGAAATAGAAACCATCTTCCGCCCTGCAGAATGTAACGTCACCGCTCAGAATAGAGATTTTGTTCGCTATCATTATAACTGCTCACTCCTGGATGGCACCAAGCTTTTCTCCTCGTGAGTGCCTAACTTCAAGTTTATTTCAGTTAATTATCTACTCTGCCTCGCTGCAAAAATGCCAAAATAGAAATATTGAACAAATATACACCAGAGATTTTTTTTATCTATATGATCTGAACGTAACACTCCTAATTTGAATTCATTTTTCACCATCAAAGATTGACTAATCCCCGTCTATCTCAAAATCACTATATAAACCTGAAAACATTGGGACTTCTAAATTACAAAAATCAATACAGTTGGACAATTTAGATTTCTTAAATTTCTACAAAGAGGCTTTGGAGAGCCAATAGGGGATGGAACACATACAATGAAATATTTTCAAGAGGACTCAATGGTTTGTTTCCCATTAACAGGCATGATTATGAACATCCTCAAGAAGCTATCCTGGGAACCAATAAGATAATTGAAGGCTTGAACAATGGCCTACTCAGCATGTGTGTGGGAGAGAAGAGGATTGTCATTGTTCCTCCACATTTGGGGCATGGTGAAAGTGGTGGTAAGGCAACTTCTTAGCAAACATTTCAGATTATCATTCAGTTATACAAGCTGAGCAGAAGAAATGGAAAAATAAATATTGGATGAATCCTGAATCCCTTCCTGTCTTACTTCCCTCTCGTCCAGATATCATTATTGAAAAAGGTAGTCAGTGTGTGTGTGTGGAAGGTGATACAGATAGTCCTTGAGTTATGATGGGAAGTCAGAAGGCTGTTAAATGAACCACTAAGGCTGGCAGAGCTAACTAAGGCAAGCATCTAGCAAGAAATGGAATAATGGGAGGATTTCTTCTCATCACTAGCACTGACCTTCACTCTTCTAGTTTTAGTTTCACTCGCATTATACTATCAAACCTGATGCTGATGGAACAAAGATATTTAATGCTAGTGAGAAACTAACACCAGTGAAGCTAGTGCTAGCAGAGCTAAGGCTAGCCTTAGTGAGGAAAAGAAAACCAAGAATATCACTAATGGCGCTTTTCATTCAGAAAAAGATGTACGTTTGTGGGATTGTGCTAGATAGCCCAGCAACCGAGCAGTTTAGAAATGATGCATTGATTCTATCAAGGGACTTAAATTCTTAATAATAATGGTTGTGATCTCTAATATAACTTAAAAAGACCATTTATTAGAACAAATATTTCTCTTGCCTTTGACTCACAGACCTAGTTTGCGTGTCACACTAAGGCATAATGTGGTTCTTTGGGCAGATTAAGTTTAGTATGCTGCATGAACACAGGATTTAGTATGCTGTGTGAACACAGCATGATACACATTGGTTTATTTAGTAAACCATGGTTAAGCACACAATAGTCCAAAGTAATGTATGAATCAGGTTACTGTTACTGCTGCCTATAGCATTTTTGTGCATGCCTGAAAACTAGATTTTTGTATTACAGATGCCTTCAATTTATGACAATTGAACCCAAAATTTCTATTGCTAAGCAAAGCATTTGTTAAGTGAGTTTCGCCCCCATTCTATGATCTTTTTGGCAGTTAAGTGAATCACTGCAATTGTTAAAGTGAATCACTTGGTTGTTTACTGAATCTAGCTTCTATTCATTACTTTGCTTGTTGGAAGTCAGCTGGGAAGATTACAAATGGAGATCACAGGATCCTGGGACAATGCAATGCAACTGATAAAATACATGCCAGTTGTCAAGTGCCCAAAATTCTTCAGCGAGAATCTTCCCTATCATGTTCATAAGTCACTTTTTCAGTGCTGTTGTAGCTTAAAATGGTCACTAAACAATAGGTTATAAGTTGAGATCTACCTGTATTGAGATATTAATCTTTTTCTTTAAGCTCGGGGTGTACCTGGAAGTGCTGTTCTTCGCTTTGACATAGAACTTTTACACCTAGAAGTTGGTGTTCCAGAAGGTTATTTGTTCATCTGGCATGGTGAACCACCACAAAACCTGTTTGAAGCCATGGATCTGAATAAGAATGGTGAAGTCCCATCAGAGGAGGTGAGACTGAGTTCTGTTTTAGAAAAAAAGCAGCTGGTAAAGGATACAGAACTGGAAGGATATTTAGATTGGTTCTTATTTCCCACTGAATGCGTGTTGGCAAAAAAGAAATAGGTCTAAAGATAGTAACAAGATTTTTACTTGTAGAATACGCATATAGCTGTGGCATTTCCTGATATATGGAGTTTTAAAATGTTACCTAGTTTCTATAAATATTTGAGCTGAATTGTTATTAAACCTACATTGAGGAAAAATATTATTAGGGCATTTGTCAGCATATAGAGTAAAATCAGTATCTGATTAAACTGATTATTTCCTCCTAGCTGCATTATTGCCAGAAATAACACTTTGTTTGAAATGCTACATGTACTGGGAACCCATTGTAGAAATAATGGATCTATTACTGTCTTCTATGTCCATTCTGCAGTTTGCCACATTCATTAAGTCCCAGATTGCAGAAGATAAAGGTCATATGATTCCAGGCATTGACCCAGAAAAAGTAATCACAGACATGTTTCAGAATCAAGACCGGAATAAGGATGGGAAGATCACAGCAGAGGAACTGAAGTTGAAGTCGGATGAGGATCAAGTTAAACATGAGGAACTTTGAATTATAAAAAAATCCTTTTTTTAAAAAAGCTCCCATTTGGTGGTCCTTTCCCTAATTGGGGGACCAAATTGGCCCCTAATCACTTCCAATGCTAGACTGGATATAGGAAGTAAATAGTTTTTTTAAATTTGGTTTTGCTTTGACTGTATATTATTGGAATTGATTTATGAGAAAGAAAACCTAGTGGACTAAATGAATGATGATAAATTTCCCAATGCCCTGTTTGCATATCCTTCCTGAAACTAATTCTTCCACCTGGATTGAATTCTGTTTATTTCCTGATTACAGCACATTGTCTTGCCTATAAATCATGACATTAAAGGAGACATTCTGCTTGGGATCTGTGCATTCAACTGGCCATATCAAGGACAGTTTCACTATTCTTGAACACTATTTAGAATTCACTGTCAGGAAACCCAGACTGACTTATTGGAGCCAAATAAGCAGTATCAGGACTCTCTGAATTCACTATTTTTAGGTTTTTAAGGCAAACACAACCCAAATTATTATTTTTTTATATAAGTTA
This sequence comes from Myanophis thanlyinensis, assembly GCA_017656035.1. Classification (NCBI taxonomy): domain Eukaryota; kingdom Metazoa; phylum Chordata; class Lepidosauria; order Squamata; family Homalopsidae; genus Myanophis; species Myanophis thanlyinensis. The sequence continues at coordinate 3,700 of JAEANM010001900.1, forward strand.
GAATAAGCAGACATTTTTTAAAAAATGGATTCTTGTACAATATTTAAAGGATTTAATTGGTTCAGCCTTTTCTCATGATTTTATCTTTGAATTTCTGTAACTGCTGTTAAAGGACAGGATTGTTGGATCAATACCAATCTTGAAAATCCAGTGTCTTGATTGGAAGGGCATGACCATAATTTACTTTCCTTAAACCAGTTTTGGTTGCATTTTTCTCTAATGGGGATCTATGATTAACTGATAAAATTAAAATTATTTAACTGTTAAAATTCTTGAAGCAACCAGTTCACCATAGAAAACTGGCTGATACAAATAATATATAATGTATCTGTAGGCAACTGGACTTTAGCATCAGTGACTTTGTCAGTCAAGAGGATGTTAGCCTTAATTTGGTATCAGATATGTACACCAGCATACAGCCTCACCCATCCCCCAGTACAGCTGTATAATAAAAATCACTAATAGGAAGGCTAAAGTAAATTAGGAAAGCCTGTGCACATCTATGTCTGTGGTACTGAGGTACATGTTTCAACTGAATTGTTAAAATTCTCTAAAGCAACATGCAACTGTTGCTTTTGAGCAACAAAGTTATAAGTATAGATCACTTACAATTATGTTGACTTGTAATATGTTTTTTTGAAGAACACACAAGTCCTATTACTATGTAGTGCTTGCACATAATATACAGACAGATACGTTGACACCCACAGACAATTTCTTCAAGCTGGATTTCGGTTCTCATGCCTTTTTTTATCTGAGTAACTGATTTTCTCTCATGCACTTCAAGTTGTACACCAAATCATTCAAGAAAGATAGTCCTAACATAGCAGTCACATAGTTTGAAGGAAGTTAAGTCACCAATGGAACAAATATTTATTATCACACAGAGGGTACAAAATTAAAATGTCTCTTGTGTTTCACCCACTTAAAAGTAGTCCAGGACCCATTATCTTTTACTGAAGAGAACATTCAGAAATGTACAGTATCCAGAATTCTTTTGAATAAGCCATGACGTTAAGGATTGAAATCCATGAAAGGTATGTGTCTTTGGACTTACACAAGTCTAGGTTTTTTATTACATTTTTTTTAAATTGTAGCATGTTGAAGTCAGAGGTGCTGTGGTAACTTTTAAAAAATTGGTTCAATTAAAACAGATGAAACAAAATAAAATAGGCATACCAAAATGTTCAAAATAAGACATTTGTTTTATTGTATTTACATGTCTTTTAAATAAAAAAAAATGTTGAAAATTTTGTGGAAAAGCTGGATTTGGGTCATATATAGTTCAAAAACGTTTTGGAAAACAAATGTTTCATAAAACCAAATACAGAACATCAGAAATCCAATAGTTTGCATATAAGTCAAACAAAATAAGTTAAGCACACTTTTTTATTATCAGGATTAAACTTATTTGTTATATATGTTAGTTTTGATTAGAAAAAGCTCAATAACTACTAGGGCCAATATTTATTAACCTAAAGATAGTTTTAAAGATAGTTTACATTACATCCAGCATCTAAATTTACTCATTCAATTTAGAACATGCCCAAATACATAAGATTCCAACAAAGCTACTCACCCAGAAAGCCCTTCAACCCATATTCCACAAGTCATTTGCATTAAAATAGCATCACCAATAATACTAAACCATTTCAATAACTTCAATGTATTTTAAAGTGGACTATACCATATTATTACCATTAATTTCTATTTTAGGAGAGTCGGGAGTGTCAACAGACAAGTCTAATATCACTCGTGTTCTTTTAAGAATATTTAATTAGTCAGATGATTGATTTGGCCAAGAAAAAAATATCTCCTAAATTAATAGATATCTTGGTACAATTGTGATGCCATTTTAACTAGCAAGATAGTAGATGTAAAAATAAGATTAATGCTAGCTGGGCCCTAATTCTATGATTATGGGATTGTTAAAGAACACTGAGGAGAATATTCCAAAAGCAAACTAGTTGTCAAGAGTTAAGGGAGTGTATATAGAGTTTGGGCAAGGATGAAGTGTAAAATACCATTTACCACATCCAATGTTTCATCTTTCTCCAATACAATATCATAAGCCTCAATGTATTTTTCCCGCCGTTCTTCCACCTGCATGGGACAAAGTATAGACAGCAATGATAGTATTAATCTAAAGATATCTGCAGTCTATGGTTTCTATAGATACTAATATTATTGTGGAACATTTTCTTTGTATGAAATGGTATGAGAAAACCCAAAATAAATGGCTAAAAATCCTACCTCAAGATTGAATTGGAAGAGTTACCTAATGGTTATAATGCCTACCCTAACATTTAAACTATCTTGTTTCTTTCGCGTCCCCCTTTCTTTGAAACAACTTGCCTGATGAAAAGTTCTGAAGAACATAAAAGCTGACAGACATTATGAATCACTGTGTTTGTTCTAATAAAAAAATCACAATTAGATAATAAATCTAGCTATTTCTCCTGTTAATTTCTACTGCTAATAGAACGTTGTTTTTTTTAATTTTTTTTGTTATTTACATAGAAATATGCAATTAAAACCTCACCGTGACATACATATCATATAACTATTCACACTTATCATTTGTACATATATATATATATCTTTTTTTTGGTCAATCCATAAAATATTTCAAGTCAGCTCTTACTATCATCTGGTAGATAAAATTAAAGCTTAGTGACCTAAAGAAGATTGATGCTGTTCCATCTTCACACTATTGCCCTTCAGGCAGAACCTATTTATTTGTAAGGTTAGAAAAGACAACAAGGCAGAAACAACATTAAGCACCTAAGATAAAAGAAAACAGCTCTTACTTTCTAGTGAAACTTGTCATACCTTTCTCAAGCTAACCCATCTTATATGGCACCCAAACTCTTCTACTTAAAAAATAGGTGCATTGTTTTGCTTCCAGGCAGGGCTTTCACCATCTGTTTTAGCTATCTAGATACTCTTAACTCACCCTGTCATTCAGGAAGCCAATTCGGAGGATATTCTCCATGTCAGCAACACCATCTGCCATACTGAGGTCTCCCATGGAATCTCCAAGCAGTAAGATATTTGTTCTTGTGCACAGTTGCTGGAAATATTCTGTGTTCTTCAGGACTGTGTTGTTCTTGTTATAGATGTGGATAAGAGGATCTTTGAAACCTTGCAGAACACCCTTCAAAGGCAAACATAATGGGTTTATAACAAAAATGACAAAATGCAGTTTAGAATTCACTGTGGACATGCACACCCATGAGATTTTGAAATTTTGTTATTGAAAAGATGATGAATAGGAGGCTGGCACAACTCTTTAAGAACAATCCCCCAAACTATAAGATTAAGCACCAGGTTTAGATTAAACTGAAGGTTCGTGTCCAAAATCCACTGCTTGAGAACACTTCTGGAGATTTCAAAGCCTAAACAGCAGAGACTCTTTATGAAAAAAAATAAATTTCATTAATAAATTTTAAACCACATTGAATTGAAGATTTCCCTAAGGATTGAAGCAGCCAGATCTATAGGAAGCAAAATTAATTTTAATTAAAAGCTGAGAAAAAAAAATGTAAGTTTTAGCTTTTATGGAAATTAAGCCCATCTTAATACACAAAACAATATTCTTAATAGATTTTAGAAATGGCTCTACTAAACATATTTTGAACAACCTCAACCTCACTGAACTTGAAAAGAATATAACATACTTATTGTAGATAGCAATAGCATTTAGACTTATATATTGCTTCACAGTGCTTCACAGCCCTCTCTAAGTGGTTTACAGAGTCAGCATATTGCTCCCAACAACCTGGGTCATTTTACCAACCTCGGAAGGATGGAAGACTGAGTCAACCTTGAGTGAGTGAGACTCGAACTGCCAAATTGCAGGCAGCCAGCAATCAGCAGATGTAGCCTGCAGTACTGCATTCTAACCATTTTGAAGATACTCCCATCAGGGCAAAATGGCAGAATCCTTGGAATGCTTCTAGGTCAAAGGAAGTGGGAAAAAAGAGATGATTCAACTCACATTGTCATCAAAGTCCATATAGTTGGAGACCACATTGATATTAGGGTGGAATACACCAGCCTGATGAATTATTTCCTCTAGCACATCACCTACACCAGCTGAAAAGATGAACAGGGGAACTTTGTTCTCATGCAACTGGTCAAAGAAAATGTTGAAGCCATCTCTAAGTACAAGGAAGAGAAAGACAACATTAGCCTAAAGTTGTGAAAGGTGGGCATTTATATTCGAAGGGCATCAGCAACATCCCAATGTTTCTAATGGATTAGCTCAAAAGGGCAATGATGTTTTAAAACACAAAGAAAAAAAATGTCCTTTTTATATTGTCAACAGTAAACAGTGTATTTGTCCGCTCACTTATCAGTTTCCTGGAACAAATAAGGATACTCAAATTGAAAAAGATAAAAGCTTTTGACTGATTGCTAAAAATTAAAATAGCCTGTGATTTCCTAAAATATATAAAATTATCAAATCTGTATTTATACAAAGTATAGCTTTCTAGATAGCGCACATGTCCTTAATTGCAATAGTTCCCGTTAATAAATAGATTGCTTAATATGAAATGTCAAATTTATAATTTAAATCCATTATTTAAATGTGTAGGTTGGGTGGATGATTTAAACAATGGCTTAAAGTTCTATCAACTGAAAACCCATGCACATAAACATCAGATAGTAGCAAATTTCTTTCTTTCTTTCTTTCATTACATGTTTCTATTTTTGCTATAGGTAGAAAGAAACAATTTCAATTTCTATATAAATTGTGTTGTTTGGTTACAGTGAGTTTGAGCAGCATCATATTCATTAGTAGTAATCTTATAATAACAATGCTTTCTCATCCTAACATTAATATTAATTATTGGTATTAATTAGCATTAATAAACATATAGTAATAAGCCATCATAGTAAAATTAATCCTTCTCTTATGGTTTTGAAAGTTCTCTGTTTCTATTTGTTAACCACTGATAAAATGAGTCCCATATTTCAAAATATTCAACGTCTTCCTTCTCTTTAATTTCAAATGTTAATCTATCCAATTCTGCACATTCTAGTACTTTTTTTAATCTTCTGTATGGATTGCCACACTCTTCCAGTGTTGTGCAAATACCATTCTGGCCACAGTTAACACATGTAGTATTAAATACATATTCCCTTTATTATATTTTTCTGGTATGATACCCAAATCCTTTACTTAACATGCGAGTTGTGCTGGGTAAGAAATCTTATTATAGATAGTCCTCAATGTCCAACAATTTGTTTAGTGACTCTTCAAAGTTATGACAGCACTGGAAAAAAAAGACTTACAAATGATTCTCATATTTACAACCATCATAGTATCTTGGCAATCATGTCTTCAGAATCCAGGTACTTGGCAACTATTGTGTATTTATGACAGTTGCAGCACAGGAGTCCCATACTTGGCATTTGCATCTTTCCCAGATGGCTTCCAACAAGCAGTGTCAATAGCGGAAGCTGGATTTGCTTAACAAGTACTATGATTTGCTTATTGATCACTGTAAAAAAGATAAAACTGGGTGCGACTCACTTAACAACCGTATTGCTTGGCGACAGACGCTCCAGTCTCAATTTTGGTCATAAGAACCAGTTTGACCTAGTGATAAATATCTTGGCATAGAAACCAGAGGACTGTGAGTTCTAGTCCTGTCTTGGGCATGAAAAGCTGGCTGGGTGATTTGGGGCCACTTTCAGCCCAATCCCCTTCATGGGGTGGTTGTTTTGGGAAAATAGGATGAAAGAGGAACATTAGTATGTTTGTTGCCTTGAGATTCCTATTAAGTAATAAAGGCAGAATAAAAATCTAATAATAAGTCAAGGATCACCTGTACCATTCCTAGAACTGGCTAAATGTGGCATGTTTCATTGAAATACGCATTTAATTATCTTTGGATCACCAGCATTCATCATCTGAAGAGGCCATTAAAACAGCCAATCTAACGGCCTCTTAACATAATGGCCTCATCAGTTTTTTGTCAGGAAAATAAAGGTGACTTTATTATACATTTACTTATAAAATTATTAAAATAAATGCATGTGAAGAGCTCTAAAACTTCAAACACATATTATTATGACTGTTTCTGACCGTCAGTAACTGAAAAATATTCCAATCCCCATTTATTTCTCCCTTCTTTATGGTTTTTGGCATCATAGTTACTGACGCTAATCAAGTTGACACAATTGTGTATCAATAGATTTGCTTTGGGTGAAAAGGAACATGCAAACAAAAAGCACTATTAAGTGTACAATATTAAACCTTAAAACTTTGGGCCAGTTTTTATATTTAATTCAATATGCAGAATTCCATCTTCACATAACTGGGGAATATTTGATACCACAAAGAAATAATAATTGTAATTATGCTTAGATAATTTACCTCTCTTTTTGAATTGAGTTTGTATCCAACATGCAAACTTCATACCTGAGTTTAACGTCCGATTCTTTCACTATTTGGGCAATATCATTCTTCAGAATCTTTTCCTGGGACAGAAGGTTATGAGCTTTAGTCCACCTGGAAAATATCAGTGTCAGAAGCTCATCACCTTATCTAATTTTCCTATCTTCTAAGCAACCAATTCTATCTTGCAAATTGTTTTAGGATATCAAACAGAATAATCCTCTTTGGTAGAATACTCACCATTCTATCATGAGGGGGAGTTTGTCCTCCATAGTTCGATAAGGGTCAATTTCAATAGGATAGTAATGATGGAGTAAATCTTTCAGCTGTAATATTGGAGAAAAGCAACACATTTGTTCAAATAAAAAACAGATTTTCAAAGCTGATAAATAACACTGAATTATAAGGAGTTTTAAAATTGGAACATTATAATTACATGGAACATTAGATAATGTCAATAGATTGGCCACTGCTGAAAAGGCTTAATCTCTGGCACTTTCCATTTTAATAATATTTACTAGCACACAAAATTGGAATCTACAAAGCTGATTTTAAGTATCTTAAGTATCTTAAGATTCTCATAAGTATCAGTAGTCATCTTCACATCAACTGATTCCAAATTCATTGAAGAAAAAAATGACTCCCATTTTCCAAACGATATAAAAATAGAAAGTGAACTGCCCCAATATACACTTGTAGCAGCTGAATTTTTGAAGTTTCCAGTCTTCAAAGAAAAACTCATGCATTAAAACAGTGAAGTATTTTCTCTAGCTAAAAAGCCTAATAGGTCACAAAATTTTAATTTCTAGAGTTCCTAATAGCAGGACATGAAAAGTGAATATCACTTTGGATTTTAATTTGAATATTTGCTAAAGAATTCCTAGAAGCTCATACCTTTTTTCTGCCTTCTTCACTGATGACCCGACAGTTATCTATGATATCTGAAGAGATACAAGCAGATTTCTAGAAACTCTTATACACAATAATACTAAGTCTAAATTTATTTTGAACATGTGGTGTTTTAAAAGCATGTTCTGAATTTTCAAATAAAAAGACTTAATGCAAATGAATAATAATATGCATATGGGTATGTACTATGCAAACCCAGGATTTTAACTTGGGCAAAAAATTTGGTAACTTTTAAAAGATATAACTGAATTTTTAAAAACTGTTTATTATTAAAAAGCAAGTTTCTAGTTTGTAAAAATAAGAATAGAAATTATGTATACTTCCTAGTTGAAAACAAAGATTAAACTAGAGTGCCAGAGAGTAGTACTTTAGACTTTAAATTATTTATACATGCAACATTGCCTAACAGCTTATTATTTTTCTTACTGATAGCAGAGCTTCTCACTTTGTGAAATCATATCTTTCAATATTTATTATTCATGAAATTTTTAAATAATAACTATTTTAGATTATGTTGAAATAACAATTAGATTATATTAAACTGAATATGAATCAAGAATTATAACCTGGTTAAGAAAGAATGCCTTAATCACAATTTTAAAATGTAATTTGTCATTAAATTGATTGAGCTAAAAACCATATTTCAAAATATTATTTCAACTCAGATGGGTAAAGGGAATTCTCTGAGGGAATAGCTAAGAGTGCACCTTAGCCAGGACCTCACCTGGAAATGAAACAGATTCCAGGTGGTCAGGAAGGCCCAACAGAGACTCTATTTCCTAAAACTCTTATGGAAAAACCAGGTGGCATAGCAGCTGATGACTTCCTTTTACCAGTCAACAATAGAAAGTGTCCTCACATACTGTGTCATGGTATGGTATGCTAGTTTAATAACCGCGGACAAAAAGGTACTACAGAGGATAATAAGCACAGCACAAAAAATCATAGGCTGCCCCATAACCCCACTGGAGAAAATCACCAGGACTCTTACCCGGGACAGCACTTCTTCATACTTCTACCATGAGGCAAGAGATACAGAAGCATAACCAGCTGGACAAATAGGCTGAAAAATGGCTTTTATCCATGGGCTGTCAGATTTCTAAATGCCACATAACACTACGACTAGACTTAATACAACAGACTCACAGTGCCAGTGAAATGTGCAATATGTACATACCAGTGGAATAATGTATGTGTGTATATATATATCTCTGTGTGTGTATGTGTATGTGTGCATGTATGTGTATATGTAGAAATGTGTGCCTAGCCCTGTATTTCCTGGGGTTAGGGATTTGTTTAAGTCTGGAGATGTATTATGTGTTTAAATGTATTTATGTTTCTGTGCTTTGTATGGTTGTACCAATGGAAGCTCATTCAATTTCACTGCACACATATTGTGCATTGACAATAAAGATATGAATCTTGAATATTTGAATATTGATCTTTGTTTTACACTGCAAATATATATAATATGGTAATACAAAATAGCCTGGACAAAGCTTAGTCTCTCACCCCTGTCTGTCCTAAATGCCTTTCCACTATGGTAAAAAAAATATTTATGCATTTGTAAAATAAAGTACTATTTCAGTTTTCTAGAATGGTGTTTGACCAGTAAAATCTGGATTAGCTTGGTTAAAATTATTTTAGATTAGCCAAATTATAATTACAATTATATTGGGGTTAATATATCATGTGAATATACTCACATATATAGGGTATCAATGACTCATTTAAAGTGGCCTAAAGACCAGGAGCAATAGGAAGAAAACATAAGAAAAAGTAATTTGAGAAGCTTTTACAAGGCATCTTGTAAAGAACAAGAATGAGGAGAAAAATATGAGAAAGCACCAAGAAAAGAAAGAAAATCATCAAGATGATTTTCTTTTCCAAAAGAGAATTGACAATTTTAAAAGGCCAGAAATTACACTCACTGTGTGAAGTAGGACAGCGCTTCCCATTGAAACCAAATCGAGTAAGAGTCATGTCAAAATCGGAAATGACCTGTATGGAACAGAAGATTTAGTAACTTACCAAGGAATATTGTGTTCAGGTGGCATCCTACATCACCATATGACAGAGCCACTTAGCAATTAGGTCTCTAAATCAGAGGTTTACAACTTATTCTTAAAAAGCTTTGATACAACATTCAACTCCAGTTATGGTGTAATTGTAATTATTAATGAGATTGAGGGAAATACTCAATGTGAAGCACATTATATTAACTGCAATTAATTTTAAGTTACATTTAGTTTTGTCCTGGCCCTGCCTACCATTGTTTTATGCTGGTGAAATTGTTGGAATAAACAGATATCCTGAAAAGAGTTTGGAAAGAAACTAAGGTTATAAACAATGTCACACACCTGAAGTCTTGCTGCTCCTCCTTTCCTGAGTGCTGAAACTATATTTTTTACATGTTCAGGATTCTTCATCCGGACAGTTATTTTCTGCAACTCAGGTACCTTGAGACAGATATAGTATGCACAGCACTTAATTATATTTTAAAACACAAATACCGTTTTTACAGTTGATAAAAACTTAAGTCCGCAAGATGCATGCAAGAAGAGGTAGAACTAGCAAAATAAGGGAATTTCCATATGTTTCTATTCCCAGTTCTTTGTTTTGAAATCTGCCTTGAGCTTTATACCTTGTATAGAGACTATAAACTAGAATTAGGTTCAGTGAGAAAGTTGCCTATGAAACCCATCAGAAAGTTCAGGCGGTAAAAAGGAGAATAAGGAAAATATTCTTGTGAATGAAAAATTCCCTGTTCCCATGCCTATTACAAACTGTAAAATAGCAGATTTTTTGTATAAACAAAATATAAATAAAACATGTTTGCTTTCCTTATTTCTCTAATCTTTCAGTCCTACATTCTCAGCCTACAAACTTCCAGTCAACTTCCTAGATCTCTTAAATACTCTAATATCTCAAATAATCACATCAACTAATATCTAAATCATTTTTTTCAATTCTGCACCATCACATCTGTAGTATCTAAAGAAAACTTTAGATTTTCTGTATTGCTTCCCCAAATCACCATAATTGGTGATACAGAGCAAATCTATACCCAAATGAATCTGATCAGGCAACTAACTGCCACATCCTACTTGATGCCACCTGATATGTTGGAATACAACTCTCATAATTTACATTGCCATATTTAGGACACAGCATAGCAGTTAAACGACAGCAAAGAAGAGGCATAGAAAACTCTAAAACTCGAGGTTATTCAGTGATCCTCGGGATCTATGAACTATATCCTGCTGGCTTGGTGAAGAATGAACCGCCATTATCTCAGTATATCTATCCCATCCCACATCAGCCTCGCCCTACAGCTTTCCCCGTCAATCCTACTAGAGGACAAAGGTAAGGTAAAGGTAAGACTTGTTTTCCCATTCGCTCTCCAGACCTTGTCGCATCGCTCATTAATTAACCACCACGGTGGCCTTTTAACTGCATTGTCCCCAGAAAGTGCCAAAGTACCACACGGGCGCTTCTTACAAATCCCTCACCATGACTCGGTTTCTACGGTTGCTGCAGCTGCAAGCAGAAGGGCCTCTGTCCGGTTCTTCTCAGGAGGGCCGACGAATGCAGAAAGTGAAAGACCGCCAGGCAAGAGAGCTTCCCTGGGCAGTGGAGGCAACTCCTCCCGTACTCGTTAACTAAGCGCCTGAAACCCGAGCGGAGGTTTTATCTTAACTGTGTCAGGAAAGGCCAGAGCTCTTCCTTTTGCTCCTTTTCCCTCCTCCCTCAATGGGGGAGGAGACGTCTGGCATCAGCCACTCCCTCGTGAGGTGAGGCGGGTTGCCTGCAAACAAGTAGATACGCCTTCCCTCCCAGCAGAAGTTTCTGAAAATAGCCGTTGCGTTATTAGGTTTTACTTATTTTATTCTTGGCAAACTCAAAAAGCGGACTGCCCGTTAAAACACTACAAAATGGCTTTAAAGGACTCTTACCGTTTTAAGCAGTTTGCCAATGGACGTCTCTCTTGTTAAAAATAGTATGATTATGGTGTGACGCGTACATAGCTTTATTGATCCTAGAGGAAGGGCAGCAGATGGTAATACTTCGATCCCGCCCTCAAAGTGGGAAATTTAAAGCCCATTCATTTAAGTACCAGAAAATACGCAGCGGTTTCTCAGAGATTAATTGCATCGTGCTCTTGTAAAAAATAAATATTCCTTTCTTCTCCCCTCGAAGCTTCAGGGCAAGATACTGCCCCTACTTATTCAGGAGCGAGGAAAATATTTTCTGCCGGTTGACGATTTGGCAATATTGGCAAGTTTTGAAAACGGTTGAAAAGTATCCATAGACAAAACTGTGGAGCCCCAAACTTAATGTACTGTAGTGCACATTGAAGGGATCATCTACAAAGCTCCTTTACCTGAGTTGAGACATGGCTGATTACCAGTTATTGATGGGTCCTCAAGCTGGACCATCCATCCTGGGGGCAATCTGTCACTAAAACAGCATAGATACAACAGGAAAGCCGTGGTTCCTAGCAGCAACTAGAACAAGACCTTTTCTCTGCAAGTGTTTTATATTGCATGGAGGAGGAGCCAAAAGAGACCAGTGAGCTGCAGAGGTCCAATTGGCTTGTTTTCTGAACACCACCCTGAAAAGGGAGTGCCTCCGTTTTAGCTGCTGGGGAAAGGAGAATAAGTTTAGCCAGCCAACCTGAAGATTTTTTGAGTGGGGGGAGGAGGAGGAGTGGTCTGATAAAAATAGCAATTTTATATAAGTTTCATAAGGTGATTATTGGTGCCAGTTAACTTTTACTTATCCCATGATGATCCCTTTCCTTATCTCTACATTTTTATTTATTTAATTTAATTTATATACCCCAATATATCTGCTAGAAAGTACAATGAAAGGGAAGGTACCAAAAGTACCAACTTGTTTTTGAACTGTGAGTAAAGAACTACTACAGGTATTTCCACTTTCCTTTGATTTGGAGACCAGTATGTTGCTGGACATGTAAGAGCCTGAGTGACTTGGCCCAATCTCATTCTTTAGCCAAACTTAGGAGAATCACTATTGTAGAGGAGAGGAGATCAATCTTATCTCAAATAAGGAGGTACACAATAAGATGTTCCCACTCTTCTTAAGATCTTACAGAAAAAGGTAGATTATGTATGTGATAAATTCTAACAAATTCAACTGAACTTTAGCCTCCCTCTGAAAAATAAAAGGCCATAAAATAATTTATCAAATGTAAGATTAATTAGTGTTACCTGAATTGCATGTTCATATTGCATGCTGTGTCTATATTTAAATTTAAATAGCCCAATTATTTATTAAATTTATATGGCTCCCAACTCACTATCCAAATTACAGCTATGTTATTTATTGTATGATGAGAACATAATAGAAGTGAACAGCTATATTTGATGACCTGGTTTATACAATGTATTTATTCTATTCTACAGTGTTATGCCAGGCCAAACAATGCTTAATTTGAATGTTTTACCTAGCCCTTCATTTATATATAATGGCTATGAGCTCTAGTTTAATATTTTTACTTCTAACAATAACATAATCTCTCTCTAGAATATGGCTTTGGCTTACAACACGGGGGAAAGTATTTACTGTATAAAAATAATTACATTAGTTTCATACTCACTAAAACATTTCATACTCACTAAAATTGCAAAATTCAAGAGGGATGCAGATATTTCCTCTAATTGTCTTTTTGTCTTTTAATTAACCATATTTAAAATGCATGCAAAAGTGACAATATCAAATGCATACGCTGCTGCTGCTGCTTCTTCTTCTTCTTCTTCTTTTCTTCCCAGTACTCAGAACTGATCCTTGATGTAGCCCCACCTCCACCTTGAACTCCTCTGACCTATAGCACATCTCACTACTGTCATACTCCTCTCATACACATCCTGAACTATTCTTATGTACTTCTCTGCCACTCCTGACATCCTCATACTGTACCATAGCTTCTTTCAGCACTCTGTCATACGCTTTCTCTAAATCCACAGACGCAATGCTGCTCCTCCTGATCATCTCTATACTTCTCCATTAACATTCTCAGGGCAAAAACCGAACCAGTAGTGCTCTTTCTGGGCATGAAGCCATACTGCTGCTCACAGATATCCACTTCCTTTCTTAGCCTAGCTTCCACTACTCTTTTCTATAGCTTCATTGTGTGGCTCATCACCTTTATACCTCTGTAGCTGTTACAACTCTGACATACCCTTGTTCTTAAAAATCGGCACTAGAACACCTCCTCCATTCCTCAGGCATCTTCTCACTCTCTAAAATCCTGTTGAACAAACTAGACAGACATTCCACTGCTGTCTCTCCTAGACACTTCCACACTGCCACAGGTATGTCATCCGGACCAACAACCTTTCCACTCTTAATTCTCCTCAGAACCTTCCTTGCCTCATTCTTTCTAATCTTTGCTACTTCCTGCTCTATAATATTCCCCTCTTCCACTCTCCTTTTCCTCATTCATTAGTTGCTCAAAACACTCCTTCCATCTTCTCTGAACATTCTCATTTGTCAGCACCTTTCCATCTGTCTTTAATCACTCTTATCTGTTGCATATCCTTCCCATCTTTATCAATCTCACTAATCTGTATAAGTCCTTCTTGCCTTCCCTCATATCTAACCTAGAATACAACTCATCATATGCTTTCTGTTTGGCCATTGCTACCTCCCTGTTAATTCTACGCTATTTTTTGTAATCCTGTCTACTATCTTCAGTCCTTTCTACATCCCAATTCTTTTTACGTAGCCTCTTCCTCTGGATGCTGTCCTGTACTTCCTCGTTCTACCACATTTCCTTATCTACTTTCCTACTTCCAGATGACACACCTACCACCTTCCTACCTGTCTCCCTGATCACTTCTGCTGTAGTTTCCCACTCATCTGGGAGTTCTTCTTGACCATCCAAAGCCTGTCTCAACTTCTGTCTGAATTCCTCACAACATTCTTCCTTTTGCAGCTTCCACCACTTGGTCATCTTCTCTATCTTTCCTCTCCTCTTCATCCTGACTGTCAGAGTCATCCTACCCACCACCATCAGATGCTGTCTGGTACACTCTCTCCTACCACTACTTTGAAATCACTAATCTCTCAGATTGCATCATCTACACAGAATGTAGTCTATCTGTGTACTCCTACCTCCACTCTTATATGTAACTCTATGTTCCTCCCTCTTCTGGAACTAGGTGTTAACTATAGTCATTTCCATCCTCTTAGCAAAGTCCACCACTTCACTTTTTCCATCTGTTCTTCTAGGTTCCTTTAACACCAAACCTGCCCATCATCTTCTCATTGACTTTGTTTCCTCACCATGGTACCTGTTGAAATCTGCCCCAATCACCACTGTCTCCCCTCTGGGAATACTCTCCATCACCTCATCTAATTCACTCCAGAAACTCTCCTTCTAACTCTCACCCTACTTGTGGAGCATAACCACTGATGACATTCAACATTACCCCTTCAATTTCCAACTTCAAACTGATCACCCTGTCTGACACTCTTTTCACCTCTAAAACATTCCTCATGAGCTCCTCCTTCAGGATCATTCCTACCCAATTTCTCTTCCTATCTGCACCATAATCAAACAATTTGTAACCCCCTCCAATACTATGCACTTTGCTACTCTTCCACCTGGTCTCCTGCACATACAGTATATTTACTTTCCTTCTCTCCATCGTGTCTGCCAGCTCTCTACCTTTCCCTGTCATTGTACCAACATTAAGAATCCCTATTCTCAGACCTATTCTCCAGCCTTTTCTCTTCTGTCTACGAATCCTTCTGTCTCCTCTCCTTCTTCAACCAACAGTAGTTCAATTTCCATCAGCTCCCTATAGGTCAACAACACTGGTGATGGTCATTGTTAACTAGGGCCTCGACCGATCCGGTATGGAATTAACATTGATGATTCACATTTAAATTTGGCAGGTTTTTTGCCAGATGCCCTTCCTGACGCAACCCTCTCTATTTATCCGGGCTTGGGACTAGCAGAGAAGTCACTGGCTTCCAATCCCTGTGGCTAGATTCTACACAAAGCTTTTTCTATTCTTTACAAAATTTTATGGTGGATAAAAACATTAGCGAGTTTATATAACACTTGCTTATAAAATGTATGTATCTTTCAATGATGGGCTACAATATATTGGATTAAAATGTGGGTGGCTAATATCTGGGTCATTGTATAAATCAGTATGACTAACGGTTTGCCAATACTAATGGTGTATTGGCAAAATTAAGTACTTGGATTCAGTTCAACATAGTAAGTTGCATATTATGTGGACACAGCATCTACTATTTTAAATCCTACCACTTTTTTCTTATTTTGTACGAGAAGATTATGAATAAGAAAAGCAATAAATGCACAAATATTTTTCAGTTAACTACAGATGAATCTGTATATAACAATGGAGACTGAGGAACTATCTCAAAAAACACAACGGGCCAACAGAGAGTCAGAGATAATTTTAAAGTGATTCTGATAATAATGAGGCATAGTCATAGTCCTTGATAAGTTTACAACTGTTTAGTACTAATAACTGCATTAAAATACAATTAGAACATTTTGGCATTTTAATTATTTTAATATATCCACCCGTTTTCAAACTTGACTATTCTCTGGAGAAACTACTGTTGAAAATGGATAATTCCTGACGCTGATTGCAGTAAGGCCATATAGCTTAAGTCTGACAGGACAATTTTAAGATAAAGATGTTGATATAATTTCTCAACCCAGCCGGGAATTTGTCTTGAATACCTCCTTAGCTGTATAGTATATAATCCTCTTACAGATATCAGATAGAAAGCAACTTTAGGTAAAAGTTCAGATAAACACAAGAGAACATTTTCATATATGAAAATAGGTTTTCTTCTCTAATGCTAATTCTTGGTTGGCTGGTTGATAGATTGATATCACAATTATATAAAATGAATAAAAATAAATATGACTTTGCTATACAATGAATATCATAAAAACTAATACACAGCATTCTACAATTAAAAACATCAAAGCTACCAGCAACAGTAACAGAGAAAGTTATCTTTATAGGTAATACAGCCACCTCGTTACAGGTATTCCTTGACTTATGATGGTAATGGAGCTTATTCATTATGGTTGTAAAACAGATCATCCATGTGATCAGCCCAATTTTACAACTTTTTTGCTGCAGCTATTAAGCAAAAAATATCAAAGAATATGCTGTTTTTTTGGCAAAAACTTTATAAAAAGCATCGAGATGTTGCAAATGGCCATAGATGTGGGCCAACTGCCCAGTGCCCAAAATGTGGTCACATGCCCACAGAAGGGGGCTGAATGTTGGCACTTCAGCATTGGATCACAAGTATGCCCAGGGAGGTCTGCCATAACTTTGAAAGGTTGCTAAGCTTTTAAATCAAGAACTACCTAGAATTCCTAATCCTGATTGCACAACCACGCTTTAAGGAATGTCTGAAAGGATGGCGGAGTCAGGGCTAGTCTCACCTGAGAGGAGAAACAATATATCTGAAGTCCTGCCAGATGTAAGTCCTTCGCAGACAGGATTCCAAACATACTTATTCTGCCAAATCTAATGGGATGGGCAGATGTAGTCAGATTGAGGCGGCTCCTCATTTTACCCAATCCCATGCCAAGAGGGATTTTAAAGATCAAAAGAAGTGTCTTGAATTGGACCTGGAAGCAAACTGGCAATTTGTGCAACTTTGAAGTAGATGTTAAAACCTGTAGGACCCTTGTTGCTCTCTGAGCTTGATAGTTTTCTTGCAGATATTTCATTACCACATTATATAACATCATGGTAGAAGGGAGAGGCTTTCTCTTAATTTATATATACGGTAGCTTGTATGTTAGTGTTGGTAGGAGTGTTCTTAGATGTTCCTTGATTAGGTTATTGTTTACTGTTAACTTGTCTGCATTAGTAGTTCCTTGATTGGGGTATTGTTTACTTGTTTTTGTCCAATATGACCCAGATCTGGGACACCCGACTCCCAGGGTATTAACATATGGCAAATTTATAAAACAAATATGACAAAAATTATTATAAAAGTTTATGACATAATACAAAAGTCATAAACACTTCCTGTGCTGAAGTTTGGCTATACAACTTCAATATTGCTATTTTCAAGATACATCCTTTCCTAGTGAAGGTAGTATATTAGATGTTTTATTACAGGGCTGTCAAATTCATGGTGGATGGGTCAGATGCGACATATGCTGGCTCCGTCCCCGCCAGTTTAGCGAGGGGGAAAATAGGCCCGATACATCATGTGACACCTCTGTGATACCCCGAGTTTGATACCCCTGTGCTATTATCACTGAAGGTACTGAGTAATCTGGTAAGGAAAGATATCTGAAAGATTAATTCAGTTGATCACAGGTTGTCTAGTATATTTTTTTCAAGGCAAGATTTTCTTTTCTTTTACTTATTAATTTTCAGCTGTCTTATCATCTTCCCTTCACAGCTAAAAAGTGGAATGCCAACAGCCAGGTATAACATTCCAAGCTTATTATTGCTGAACAGAACAGAACTATTACTTACCTTTTTTAATATTTTCATTTTTAAATTTTTGTTTACATCTCAAGAACTTGTTAATTTAAAGCTTTTTCTATTAGCCTTTTTCTGCCAGTTCTAAATTGTTTTCTAGAATGGGCAACTTCAGAATTAGGAAATAAAGATATTCCTATTTGTTGATCTTACATTTTCATTCTACAAGAGACAAGTGAGAGATATCAATGACGAATCTTCCTTTTGCAGTGTTTAACAATTAGTAATAACAACTGATATTGAAGATAGTAACTTCTGTGCTGAAAACGTATCCATGAAGAATTTTAATAAGAACAAAATATATAGAGAAATAAAATGTTTATTGAATAAGTATTTAGCGTTACACATTGTAATATAGCATAATGAATTGCATTTTAAAAAGTAAAGTTTAGATGCCAGCATAGAGCAGGGGTGTCAAACTCGCTTCATCACAGCATCATCACATGATGTATCACAACATTTTTCCTTTGATAAACTGGCCAGCGTGTAACACATCAGGGCTGCAGGCCACAAGTTTGACAGCCCTGATCTAGAGTATTCTGCCTGAACCAGGTGAAAATTCTGCATTGCAGTCTAAGCGCTAATCCACTTATTGAAGAACAGACCAAACGCAAATTAGAAACATAACAGAAAAATGAAATGGGAAGTTATTTTATGGATTCCTGATCCATTATGAACTCTTAGGAGAAAGAATTTTATATTTTATAAAGTTTTATACTTTTACTATTTTTTTCTAATTTGGAGAAGGCCAATAATTTAAAAGGTCCATCACTATTAGCTTGGCATACCAACTTGGCAATTTATATCATTAACAGATTCACAACCATTGTAAATACATAATCCTTTCCCAGAATTGTAAAAGATACTGATGGAAGAGAAAACGGTTTAAAACCTGTTGTTTTTATACTTCTGCAAAACATTTTACACAACAGCTGATACTTTGTTTCCTGCAAAAGAGGAAAATTCTCCACCTTCTCCTGAGTCACTCTTCCCACATCGTGTCATTTGTACAATGTGAGTTCAAGATGGAAAAGAGCTATTCTTTTGTAGGAACTCTTGCAAATGGCTTATTACAAATGGCTTATTCTCATATTGTTAAAAATGACTAACATAACATAAAATCTTTCTAATGTTTTTTGTGGTAATGTTATAGCAATAACAGATTACCATAATAACATTGTACTGATATATATAGTTATTTTTCTTGTGAAAATTGAGCCTTAGTGAAACAGTGACACAAACACTAATCAGGACTTCAGCTATATGAAGAGCATGTGCTATGAATATACCCTTCAGACAATATTACTCTAGTAATAATGCCTGTTTATTATAAAAAAAACTATGATACTCCTGCATATATTTTTTCAGTAGAAATGCAACTTAAAAAAATACTGTCTCCTAAGACTCTTATCTAGCTTTGATGTCTGCCTATCTTTGAACATCTCCACTGCAATAATTAGAAATATACTTTGTCCATAAAACGAATTTCTAATTATTTTCACTCAGGTAGAAGGCCCATTCATTTAAGTGAAACTCTCAGATATGCTGAGGAACATAATCTAGATCCTTTAAGAATTCTAAATGGAAATTTTTTGGTAGTTCCTTTTGCTACAAGGCAAATTTTGTCAAGATTGTCATGACTAAGTAAGAATAAGAAACCACATGCAAACCAGAGTTGTGCACTCAGACCAAAGGAACAAGTTAGTAGCGTAATATGCAGACATTAAGAAATCCTGACATTTGACACTACAGATTGTATACAATGTGACTGTTTTCCACAGTGCTCTTATACAAATTGAAATCTCCACGCAAAGCATGTAAATAGCTATAAGTGACTGCATTCACAAACAACGAAAGTGACTCATAACTTTAGACTACAAAGCTTATCAGACTAAACAAGCATTTTGAACAAACATTTTAATTAATATAGTCAACAGATTTATTCTGATTTAGCAAAATATTTGCAATGAAGCCCATATATACTTATTATAAAGATTTCAAATGTGTGTTTGAGATAATTGAAATTTTGTCAAGATTACCATTACTAAATAAATATAAGACACTTAATTTCAAGTACTACAGCTATAGCTATATTATATGATTAAAGGGAATACTGAGAGATCTAAGAAAAATAACAGATTGAAAAGGTACAATTTCCAATTAAACAGTTTTAAATTTTGCATAAAGATGTGTCTAGGGTTGGGGCTAGATTATGTTCTTAAGAAGCATACTTAATTAGTACTTCAGATAATAATTTTTAGGAAGGGAATTTAGACCCTGCAGCTTTGGAATGTCAAAAGATTTTCAGAAGATAAACTGCTTTCTGAAGCAGCTATTATATCATTAAAAAATGGCTGGTAAAAATAAAGTACCGTATCTTTAAGGCAGGCAAGCGGCATAATTGGATTGTTAATGTCTGTGACACCGTGGGACAAAAACATGTTAGTCCTAATTTGATATTAGGATTGTTACTTCAGCTCACAAGACTAACCCTACCCCCACCCACTGTACAGCTATATAATAAATAGAAGTATTAGAAGAGCAAAGACGTTAGGAAAATCTGCACACATGCAATTGAAACACTTACCCCAGTACCTCAGACATGAATTAGGTTTCCTGCTAAATTGGAAAACAGTTTTGGTCAGTCTGTAATATTCTTTTTAAATTAAAAAAAAAGTGCTTCTCAAATTTAAGACATAGATATTAACCAATCAAACACCATGAATAATAATATTGCCCAATACGCATATAACCCTTCAATTATTTTGCTGAGGATTCTACTTGCACATCATTTGATAAGCGCATGCATCAGATCTAGATTTTTCTTAAAAGTTCCTTAAGACATTGTCATCACTACATCTTTATATTTCTGACACAAAGAGAAGAAATTAAAAGATGTTCTATCTAGCCAAAGATGGTTTCTGGAGTTATTTATTTTAATCATTTGAAGAGGCAGGATAAATAATGTAAATATATATTCAGGTTTTTAGAAAAAGGAGTAAAAGTAATAAATGCAATAAAATTCCATTAAAATTACTTCAGGATATCATGCTCTGTTTTAAACACCTTGAGACATATACCTGTAATGCAAAATAATTTGTAAATAAAATAAAATATTCTATTGGATCAACAAGTGTACATTAAATATTGCATAAATGCTTCATATTAGTTTGCCGGCCTGAACAACTCTGTAGCATTTTAAAACCTAAGTATTCTTTAGTCCAATAAAATATATATTTGTATCATCTGGACATATTCTGTATTGTCAATTAAACTACAGAACTTTAAACAAAATAGGACTCTGCTTACTACCAGACTGGTGGAGAGAGGACAGAAAGCAGCAAATAATCTTGGATGAAAATAAATTTTACATGCTGCCATATAAAATATATAAATATAATTACCAGTGTAACATGAGA
Organism: Myanophis thanlyinensis; assembly: GCA_017656035.1. NCBI lineage: Eukaryota > Metazoa > Chordata > Lepidosauria > Squamata > Homalopsidae > Myanophis > Myanophis thanlyinensis. The sequence continues at coordinate 24,972 of JAEANM010001900.1, forward strand.
ATTATGAGTTCTTAATGTCTAGAATAATTGTTCAGGCAAATTTTTTACTCAAAATTGAAGAGCCTATTGTCCACATAAAGAATGATGCATCATTTAAGACAAAAGGCTTTGATTGTCAAAGATAGATCAGATGATAGTTAAACTTGTCAAGATATTGACACAGAAGTATACACAGCTTTAATCTTTCCATGAGGAACTCACAAATCCTTAGTTATGAATTAGGATCTTTTTGGTCATTTAATTCATGCTTTAAGGCCACAATTCTGAACCAATTAAAAATTAATGAAAAATCTATGGTACTAAATAACAGGATGATCATCATTAAAAATAATGATGTCCTCAAACAACTCAGGATATTCCATTATATGACTGACAATTATAAGTTTACCATTTAGCAACTTCAAGTGCTTTTAGATAAATATAATTTTAAAGTATTTATAATCATGGAACACTTTTAAGGTCTTAGAAAGTTTGTGCTTTATTCCTTTTATAAACTTGGAAAACCATGGTGTTTTCATATACACCAGCATTTTACAACAAATTAGAATATTTCACATTAGCTGTATAAATGTTATACAGTGGGATGAGATGATCTAATAAACAAAAAGTGAGTCCAGTACAAAAAAATGTAAAGAAAAAGCTGTGCTGAATCTTTGTACTACCTGAATACATCCACAAAGTGCAAGAACAATTCTTTTGTTGGACTCATATTTGTGGAGAAACTAACAGGCTGTAAGATTAATATGTCTGCCTACCTCCATATTTATGGCCAGTATACACCAAATTTCCATTGTGGTGCTTGTAAACACCAAGAAAGCTTTGTCTCCAATGCTTAAGCAGTTTGGTGACTATTAGTCCATGCCAGGCATGACTATTACAGACAGGTATTTCTGATGTCATTTATTCAAGCTAGCATTCTATCTGAGACTGAGGCATCCTCCGTAAACTTAAGGAATGTCGATGTATTTCCTGCATCTGCCGGATCCGGTCCTTCTGCCACATTAGGTTTTGTGGCATTGGATATTTCTGGGTACCATGTAAGGACCGAAAAGGGATTCTCACGTGACAGGCTGTAGCACGGCAGCGAGGCTGAGGCATAG
>JAEANM010001901.1:0-26068 GCA_017656035.1 Myanophis thanlyinensis
TTTTTATTTGCTGTGAACCGCCCCGAGTCCTTGCGGAGATGGGGCGGTATATAAATTTAATAAAATAAATAAATAAAGAAATAAATAATAATCTCAGTGTGTTCATTCACAGATCGCCACTTGAAGAACTGTAGTTCTTCAACTATAGTGGCCAGTTCTTCTTTATATATCTCTTTGTACACTCAGTCCAATATATTTCCACTGAATTGATGTAGCTGAGAGAACATGTTTGAAGACACTGCATTCTAGATAATTGTTTGAAAGTCCTCAATAAGACAATACTATATCCAAGTTTGCCACCTTGAATTCCCATAGATGCTATTGCTATTTCACTGACATAAATGAAATTTCTCAATACTTTATAGAATATGTAGGAAAGCTGTTTCACTATAGAAAGGGTTCTTCATTAGTCACTGCATTAGATTAATGCAAATTGTAAAATTCATGTCATTTGTGCAGTGACATCATGATTCATGTGATGTCACTACTTACTGCAGGCACCCATCCCTTTCATTAAGCAAATTATAATGCCTTGCCTTGTTACAGCTATTTCACTATGGCAGCATTAACTTTCCTCCCCTTTTTTTTTTATTCTACAGTTATTTGATGTCTGCATTTGGGTCATATTCCATGTCTAACTTAAATCTTCCTTAATATTTAAGATCAAATGTACATTTGGGGACATTAAGTTGCTTCTTAAATCTTTTGGTGTCATACATTAAAGAACCTAGTTTATTTCATGTTATGTCTGAATCTCTATAAACGTGTAAATCTGTTGAGTGGCATTTGCAAAAGATAGAAGTTATATAAATGTGTTAAACAAAAAAAAAATGAATTGGTAGCTAACCAGATAAATAAAACTGTTGGGCTAGAGAAGGCAATCAACATGATTTTTTTTTTTTTTTGTTATTCCAACACAAACAATAGGAACCTGGCTAATTAATTCCAGCTCTTGATTCTTTTTGGTTTCCCAGTATTTTGAAGGATTTTAGCCGCATCCGTTGCCGCAAGCACCCACAACAGTCATCTGTTACTACAGTGGTGAAATCCCATTGCTGGAGTGTCAGCTATGCCCCTGCACCCAGTGACATTATCTGGTAAATTCTCTTTGTTCTTTCCCTAGCTCGGATTTCTCTAGTGTAAAAATCTGTTTTAAAAAAATTGAAATGCTAAGTTCTTCCATTATGAGTGTTATATGTTTCTTTATTGGCCATAGAGGGGGACTGATTGTTATAAAATACAGTATAACATATTTCAGGAGAAATACGTTGTTGAAAGCATGCCTAGGAGTGGCACCAAGTACAAAAGAAATATTAAACAAGTCTTCTGTAGTAGTTGTAAATATTGGTGAATACAGTGTTTAGTCCAGGCGTTAGTATCACAATAGTTACAATGTTAGATTTTAGACAATATTATGATGGGTATGATTTTTTTTGTGTCTGGATGTTCATGTGGCTTTTGATTGTTATTCTCTTATATTGTTAAAGTCTACAAATTGTCCATTGGTGGATAATGTGCAGTAAAGGAATTACATAAACAAAATTCGCTTCCGACTAGTTTAAAAAGAGAACCAATAAAAACTTAGTTCAGCAGAAATCATGTAGTGAAAGATTATAAATTTGTTGTGAAAGATTATAAATTTTCAAGTGTACAATTTGTAGTTTTTTAATGTGTGTTGTGATCTATGTGTACAAGTCCCAAAAGGACAAGTGGTGGAACCTTTATCTTGAGTCAAGCCCTAACATATTGATGTTGGACAATGTTTCCTTGTCCTAGTTGCACACAATCTCCAATCTCTGCTTTCTTTCTCACAGGGAGAATTTATCTATTGGTGGTGCTTTGTGGTGGGTGAAATTTATCCTGATCAACATCTGCCTTTTCATCCTCCTCTTCTTCCTCACTACTCCAGCCATCATTGTGAACACCATGGACATGTTCAATGTTACACGGCCTGTGGAGAGCCTCAAGGTGCATAGCATAGCTGTAGTTCCTTACTGACCCTGAAGCCTTATTTCAGGCAGGATAACATCTCACTCCCAGCCCTTCGGGTCTTCCATGCTTTTTCTCACTCCACACTCCAGATAATTATACTTGCTTATCTACTAAGTAGACAGTGATAATTGCTATAGACAGATTTCTTAATGAAATTCTGCTGGTTGGACAACTCTGTCTGAGAAGTCACCAGCAGCATACAGGACAATAAGGTATTGCAGGAGGTCAAAAATGTATAGAATAATCTAATCTACAAATGAGAACCAAGGAACCCTTAGGTACAAAACATGTAGACTATAGAGTAGCTTCTCCTTCTCCCAGGATCAGCTGAACATCCTGATCAGTTCTCAGGTGAGGAACAAATCAGTGTTGCCACTAATCTGTGCTGCTTGTAGGGATAGTAAAATGGCAGTTTTCAGTAGGTTCGGTGGAAGGAAGGAGAAAGCTCCATGGCTTCCCTTTTCTTTCTGATCACAGTGGAACCTCTGGTCACAAATGCTTCTGACCATGACCAAATCAGGTGCCGACCAAAAGTTTCACAAACTGTTTGCATCTGGCCATGAACAAATACTCGGGTGTCGAGCAAATACTGGTCGTGAATAATTGTGAGCGGTCACATTTCACTGCATTTCGTACCATGTATGACTGTATGTGACAAATCAGATTTGATTTGATTTGATTTGATTTGATTGGCAATCAAACACAGTGCGGCCAGTTTCCCCTTCTGCACTGATTTTCCTATCTGCGCCGATTTTGTATGCACATGCGCAGTCAGTCTTGCTTCTGGTCACGACCAAATAGGGTGCTGACCAAAGTTCTGGAACAAATTACGGTCGTGACCAGAGGTTCCACTGTACTTTCTCAAGAATTAGAATTCTGCCTCCCCCTCACACAGCTTAGAGCAGAAAATTGGTGATCTACAAATGAGGTGACTAGGATGAAGAAAGGCCTTGTGACTTGTCCCTCACTACAGCTCTGCTCAAGACTGCTAGAAAGGAGGGAAATTTGTTTTTTCTCTCTTCCCCCAACCACGCACTGCAGGAGTGTGTGTAGTATAATACAAAGATGTATGTGCATGCAGAGGCTCACCCTATGTTTCCATCTGAGCACCAAAGAGCCAGAAAGATTATTCATCCCGATTTAGAAACTCCCTGATTGATGCTGCCTCTTCAGTGCAGGCTATACTTTAGTTTGGAGAAGCAGAATGACTTAATAATGAATTTACTGTTGGAATGATATATGTGATCTTTTCCTGTGTAGCAAGAAAGAGAAAGAGCTGTGACAGAAATCATACAGCACTAATCTAATTCTCATCCTTTTCCTCTAAATTTGCCTTTATTGCATCACAGTTATAGGTAGTTCTTGACTTACAATCATTTGTTCAAAATGACAACAGTTCTATAATCAGGGATGCATTCATGTGATTTAGGCACTTGACAACCTGCATATATTTATGACGATTGTCGTGTCTTGCAGTCATATGATCATGATTTATGACCTTCCCTGCCGGCTTCCAACAAGCAAAGTCAATTGGGGAAGCTGGATTTGCTTAATGACTGTGGTAAAAATAGTTGTCCAAATGTGTGTGGTCTTGTTTTAAAATAGAAACAATGGAATTTTCCAGTGGTTAGTGGGGGTTTTTTTAAGGAACCTCATTTTGAAAATTCTTTAATAAGAAATGGATATCAATTGGAAATACAGTGATACCTTAGTACTCAATTGTTTTGAAACTCATCAAATGGTGTTTAACACATTTGGATACAAACATTTTGTTCTGGTACTCATTGTTTGTCTGATAGTCAGCACACAAGCTGGAACTTGTCAGAGTCCGCTACCTTGTGGCTCACTACATTATTCCTTATGGAAAAGAATTGTTTGGTACTCATCAGTTTTAATACTCATCACACTCTCAGAACCAATTAATGATGAGTACTGAGGTACAACTGTACTGTGTTAGGCAAGTTTATATATTCAGAATATAATTATTATTTTTCATATAACCCATAGCAAATAACATCGAGACAGATGTTACTGATCAGAAAATTTTCCAGTACAAACAAAATTATGTAGTACAAGCTGACATTTTTCTCTAGGCACATTAGTGTCTGTGACAAGTAGTTTAATATCATTAGAACATTTTCCATTTCAAAATATTCCAATAAATTACAAATCATATTGTAATCCCCAAACCAGAAACAGAGGAAGAAAAGAAGCCCAGGGTGAGCTACCAAGCAAAAGAAAGAACATGTCTTAAAACTTCCTTGAAATTGTACAGAGAAAAAAATCCTGGTTTTGAAAAATACTTAGCTTATCCTCTTTTTCCTGTTATCTTCCAGAACCCTATTGTGACTCAGTTCTTCCCCACTCTGCTACTGTGGGCTTTTTCTGTGTTTCTGCCTTTCATTGTGTACTACTCAGCTTTCTTTGAGTCACATTGGACAAGGTAATTCCAATTTCCTTTTATCACATTGCTACATTTTCAGAGTTTCTCTGGGAATCTATCTTGTCATGGCAATGAGTATAAAAACTGATAAATATTCAGGGGAGACAGAGGATCCAGGTATTTATTGCTTCGATTTAATTTTTGTTTAATTTCCATTGCACCTAAATTTAGAAACATTCTGCATAAACATTTTTTTACTCAGGCATTGAGGCATTTACTATATTTCTGTGTCTTCCTTTCTGGGAACTGCCCTCCTCCTAGAACAGGAGTATCAAACTCAATTTCACTGAGGGCCACATTGGAGTTGTGTTTGACCTCGGGCTGGGGTGACCATGGCCAGCTTGACATCACTCATGTCAGGGGTGTCTATGGTGGCCAGAGTGCTCAGCCAGCGAAAATGGATTCCGAATCTCCGTTTTCAGCTGGGACGGCCTCCTGCAACCTTCTGCCAGCAAAAACAGAGCTCAGTTTTCACTGGCAGAGGATTGCAGGAGGCCATCCCAGCCAAAAACAGAGATTGGGAGCCAGTTTTTGCTGGCAGAGGCACTGCAGGCCAGTCCTTCACTGTTTCCAGAGTGGCACTGCAGGCCAGATCTAAGTACCCCGCGGGCTGGATTTGGCCTGTGGGCCTTGAGTTTGACAGCCCTGTTCTAGAACAAAAAGAAAGCAAAACAAAATTATTTAACCAAAATTCAGCAAAGGAATATAGGCACATGGGTTAATACTGCATATTAGCAACAATTTTGTAGTGAAAACATTTTGGAACATTTTATTGATCATGTAACATTTTAAATTCTCATCAAGAATTGTTGGAAGTTTCTTTTCATTGCTGCGCTCTCTCCATTTCTCAAATAAATGCATTTTTCTTTTTTTTTTAGATCATGTGAAAATCAGATCACAATGCACAAGTGTTATTTCTTTCTGGTATTTATGGTTATCATCTTGCCTTCACTTGGACTGACCAGGTAAAGAGCAAAATTGCAAATGATCCATATTGATCTGGTTTTTATTATGAATAGCTCTGATAATACAATGGAATTGTGTGTGTGTTTTTAAGCACCAAGCTGACTGTGGTGGTAAGTGTAATGGTTGGGTCTGGATGCAGACCCTCATACTGATAATCCTCTCCTCTTTGATATACTGCCCATATAAAATTATATATAATGTTAAATTAGCTGGGCAGTAGTATACAGATACTTTCACATAAGGGTTTATTTCATGTTATGGACACATTACTTTCACTGTAATGGAATGTGATATCAGAAAATGGGCTTAACAGAAATAAAACTGTTCCACTCATGTGTGCCTACAAAAGATGTGGGCTTATCTTGGCTAATTGTCCTTCTTGCAGTTTCATTCCTCACATAGTATTAAATCAGTCCTTCATAGTTCGCTGGCCTTCCCTAGTTTGTTCACATCCTTGACTGGGAATGCAGACAAGCAAAATGTTCCAGTATGATTTTGTTAATAGATAAGCTAAATAGTTAGCACTGTCTCATAGGAATAGTTCATGTAGATATTCAGTGGGTTTGTTCAAGTTTCCAAATTAGCCATTGATATTATTTTAACTTGTAACATCTGTTCAATATCGTGACAGCTTATGCCTTTTAATAAAATTTGTAGTCTGAAAAGACACTATCAAATTCCCCCTGATTTTTAGATATCATGGCTCTCCTCCCACAATGTTTAAAGTTATGTCTGACTGTTATCATTACAGTCATGGCCTACATTAAAAATGCAATACAGTAATTGTGCTCAATCAATCATTAGAAAAAAAGGAACAAAAGCAGTTTTCAAAATAAGAATCTTAACATAAACAACAATGTACCGGCAAGTAATAGATTATTAAATTAAGCAGCTAAAATTATGCACTAAATGCTTTCCTACAAATTAAAAAAAATCATCACCAGCTTCTCAAAGGCCATGAACAAAGTCCCACATAAATATTTCATCTACTCCAAGCTAATCTATGTAGAGAAACTGATCTGCTGCCAAGTTGGTATCATCACCACAATACAATCATAATTTCCTGATCTGCATCTTCAGTCTTGGAATCAGGTTCCATTATATTCAGAGAGAGTATGTTTGCTGTGCTAGAAATGACTATCTTTTAAAATGAGAAGAGAGGCTGCTTCTCTATACCATCTCCACAAACTCACTCATCCCCCAGTTATCCCACCTGTTCTTTCAAATTTTTAAAAATTGCATCTTCCTGCACTGAAATATTAATTGCTACCTTCCATTTTTCCACAACAGATGTTCTGTTTCAGGTCTCCAAACACACAAAAGCATACCTGGCTGTATGCCACAATTAATGGGGAGATAAGCACCCCCTGGCTGAAAGCCCAGACTGCTATCTCAGTTAAAACAAGGCTTGATAGAAACTCACAGATTCTCCTTAGTTCTACATGGCTGACTTATTAAAACTGTTATTTCCTGCAAAATTCCCCTCCCTTCGCTCCTCCTATAAGCTTTCCGGGAGGGGCCAATTATTAGCCACCTGTATTCTATTTTCTTCTCTGGCCCTGCTTCCGAAGCTGCTCCCTCCTCCTCGCAGCCCTACACATACGCATGTCAGGGACAGTCTCCCTCCTAACTGCTCCATGACTCAGAAGCCATCTGGTGGCCGACAGGTCTCTCTAGTCCCTGCTCTGTCTCCAAACACTCCCCAGAGTCTTCCTCAGCCTCCAGGGCAGTCCCATAGTGTTCATCGCTGTCAGATTCCACCAACAGCTCAGCCGGCCACTGTTGGGCCACAACAAGGGGTGTCAAACTTGATTTCATTGAGGGTTGTGTTTGACCTCAGGGGGCTGATGTGGGCATGGCCAGAGTGAGCATGGCCAGCTCGGCATCACTCATGTCAGGGGCACCTATGGTGGCCTGAACACTCTGCCAAAGAAAATAGGCTCCTGAGCTCCATTTTCAGCTGTGACGGCCTCCTGCAACCCTCTGCCAGCAAAAACAAAGGTCGGGAGGCCTGCTCAGGGTTCTCCTGAGTGCTGTTTTCACTGACAGAGGCACCACAGGCCAGTCCTTCACTATTTCCAGTGTGGTCCCATGGGCCAGATCTAAACACCCTGCAGGCTGGATGCTGCCCCTTGGCCTTGAGTTTGACATCCCTGATCCACATTCTACTGTTGCTAATCGAAAAGGGTTAAATTAGCTTGGTTGTAAAAATTGTTCCCATCTTGTAGCTGCATACCCTGAAATTTCCCCTGTTTTTATTGAACCAGCTAGGTTCAGATGTGGATGTTTCCTTAAAAAAAGTAACAGGCTTCTGATCTCTTCTGCTCTTCTCTGTTTCCTCTTCCCAGTCTGGATCTCTTCTTTCGCTGGCTATTTGACACTCATTTCGTGGATCAAGCAGAGATCAAATTTCAGTAAGTATTGCTGAACATTTTGGGTTTGTTTTGAGATGGGCCACTGATTTTAATTTGTGGGATGGTTGTGTCTTGTTTGCACATAATACACGAAGGCAATTATGGGCCATTATGACTAGATATGGCCTTTCTCAGGATATACTTTATGTTATGCCCTCAATTTCTCTCTCATGCACACTCTCCTGTTTTTTTTTTAATGCAGGTGTGTTTTTCTTCCCGATAATGGAGCTTTCTTTGTCAACTATGTTGTTACTTCCAGCCTGACTGGGACAGCCATGGAACTGTTGCGAATCCCTGGGCTCATTGTCTATGCCACACGTCTCTGCTTTGCCAAATCTGAACCTGAGCGGCTCCACATCAAGCGGGTTTGCTGGATTTTTATTTTGGACATTTGAAACCTTGCTTGTAGGATCAGAAGGTTAAGTAAACCTCCTGAATGACCAGGATTATGTACTAATAGGTTATATCCAACAATACTGTTAAAGTGGTGCCATAAATCTCTAAGAGATTTCCCCTAGTGAGACAATGAGAGTTTTATGGAGCAAAAAGTTCATGAAATGTTGTTTGAGAACAGACAGTGTTTAATCATGGCTTGTTTTCTTTAGCCCAGTAAAATCCCCCTCTCAATGCCATTAGTGCATTGTTTATGTCTTAGCAAGATGTAGCTGACCTCTCCCATCATGGATTAGCATTATTGCAACTCAATCTTTGTAGCATGGCATCACAAACCATGAACAGAAAAATCCTAGTTTAGTTTTCGGCATGAGGGTAGCAATAACACAATGATAGAATTTACAGGAACTATTTTTCAAGCAAGTTTGTCTTAAGAAAAGCATGGAATCACACTTTGTTCAGTGAAGAAATTAGGCTTAATGGTTGTTCACTGCAAACTACTAAGAGCCATGACTTTGAAATGGTTTAATAACAGAGTTGTTATTAAGAGTTGGTAATATGTACCCCTCAATAGCCACAAATCCCTCCCTCCATCCTATATAGTATTTCTGGATCGCCTAAAATTAAATAATTTAAAATGTTTAAACAAATTGTTGCAATCTTGTGAAATCACTAAAAAACAAATATATTTTTTAAAGTTGTGTGAGAGTTGTCATCTGAAAAAAGGGGTAAACTGCATAAAGAAAATAAACTACTCTTATCTGTGCACAGGACTCCTGGAATGAGACAACTTGACATAGTCAACTTGCTGCGGCCAACTTGCCATAGGCCAACAATAAATAAAAAATACTTGAATTTTTGTCATTCACATTTCATTTTGTTCTGTCTTTTGCATCCTATCTTTAATGCTTCCATTCCACTATTTCTTTGATATTAGTGTCAATATTAGTGTAACTCTTGTCCTGCAGTGAATTGTCCTGCCGCCAGTTGGCTGTGGTAAGTTGGCCAAGGCAAATTGGCTGTGGCAAGTTGCCTACTATGAATTGTCATAGACCCCAAAACCAATGAGACTACTCTCCCATCCCATCACCATTCATTTAACTTCATGCGCAATAAAATTAAAGGTAAGGTGCACTACTGTGTTTTTCCCCCCAGAATCAAGCCTATGAGTTCCAGTTTGGATTGGAGTATGCCTGGACTTGCTGCATATTTGCTGTGGTTATGACCTATAGTATCACCTGCCCCATTATTGTCCCCTTTGGTAAGTAGATACATAAATCCTCCAAAATTCCTGCTGTTGCCAATAACATCTTTATAGGTCTGGACCCTGGCTGATTGCAATTTAAGGAAACGCTGCCCAATAGAACAAACAAATAGAAGCCATGGCTCTTATCAGCCATTAAGAGATAATATCTCTTAATGGACTACTGTGAATGAAATCAAACAGCTATAGAGGTAGAGACTTGTTGGCCTATAAAATGAAAACAGTGAATTTGTACATTATTCTGTTCATTTCTAATAGACAGTAGCCTTGTGAAATGATATACGAAAGAATATAGAAATGATAGCTAACTAGCAGTAATTTCTCCAAATAAGAATTATTTGGGACAAAAAGTGGGATTTCAATACATTGCAATAATTTTAAAATATGTTATTAACAAACACATTGCTGGATTTCAATCTGCTGACATTTATACTTTTTTACACTTTCTTTTTTTAAGCCACAGGAGATATGATTCGAACAGAAATTTTTCTGCTACCTTTTTTCTCTTTTCTGCTGGCCTATTCTATCCCAGAATTTGCTACGAAGAACAGTAGCTATTTCTATAACAGTTTTTATGGGCTTGGAGGGAAAGGGTTGTTATTTTTGCCAAGAAAGTGGTATAGTAAGAAACAGGTAAATCCTTCCTCCTTTGATATTATACTAAAACAAAAACCCTAATAGGAAATAAAAAGTACAAACATGAAACCACAAATTTATCATATTTTCTAGGTCAGGGGTGTCAAACTCGATTTCACTGCATTAGCAATAGCAAAAGCACTTATACCACTTTATATACCACTTTATAGTGCTTTCCAGCCCTCTCTAAGCAGTTTACAGAATCAGCATATTGTCCCCAACAATCTGGGCCCTCAGCATTAGGGTTATGTTTGATCTCAGGGGGCCGGGGTGGGTGACACCAGTTTGACATTAGTCATGTGGAGGGTGCCTGTGGTGACCCGAGCTCTCTGCCAGGGAAAATGGACTCCTAAGCTCCATTTTTGGCTGTGGGGACAGCCCTCCCGAACTCCATTTTCACTGGTAGAGGGTTGCAGGAGGCCCTCACAGCCAAAAATGGAGCTTAGGAGCCCATTTTCCCTGGCAGGCAGGTCCTTTGCTGTTTCCAGGGCAGCTCTGTGGGCCAGATCTAAGTACCCCATGGCCCAGATTCAGCCCCCAGACCTTGAGTTTGACACCCCTGCTCTAGGTTGTCCCTGATTATTGAAATAATTGATCCCAGGGAATGAATTCTTATGCAAGAGAAGAGCTACCGAACATAAATACAAGATGAGGATGTTGTGTTGGTAGGTTATAGTACAACTATTACAGTCCTTTACTCAAGATTTTTTTCAAGCACAATTCCTTGATAATCTTTCAAATATCACTAATTAATAAATCTTTTGCATGCAAGCAGAGGCTGTACTACTGCTGAACTATGGTCCCTCATGGCCTTTACTTTCCTGTAAAAACCATCTGGGCCGATCACCTTGTATCTTCCCAGCTACAGCTGTCTCCTCCAAGTGGCCATTCTCCATGCCTCATTTCTTCCATCTCTTTTCACACAGGTTTGCTGTACATGCTACTGAAGCACATGGTTGACCGCTACAATATTTACTACGTCTACATCCCAACCAGGCTGAACCACCGCATTCATTCGGCAGCAGTAAACCAGGTGGTGACAGCGCCCATTCTCTGCATGTTTTGGCTGCTCTTCTTCTCCATTCTGCGTCTAGGCAAGTGAAGTTTCATTGAGCCTTCCATGAGCAATACTTGGGTTAGTTAGCCTATGCCAACTGTCTCCAATCGTGTACCCTTCAATTTACAGGATTGCAATTCTAGCTAAGCTGGTTTGGGGAAATGGAGTCAATTCAACTGGAGAAAAGCTAGACAGAAAAGCCCTCAAGCCATGTGTTTGTTCTGTTATTTAGGCAAGACATTACAGCTAAGCTCTTGGACTTCTTGAGACTCTGAGTTATATTTATTGTGTATCTGAGAGTGGAAACTCTTCAGTTTTTCTATATGAATGGTTTAGAACTAAGATAGGAAATTCACCAGCTATCATTTCATGCACATTGAAAATTTAAGGAGTTCGTGCCAGATGCCTGCTTATGCGTATGTCAAAAACTTACTAGTCTCTGCAGACTTGCTGCTGAAAAAGATGTTCTCCTACTATTACAGGAACTGCACATAGTACAACTGATCCCAAAATGAACTAAGGCAATTGAGAATTAGATAGCCCTTGAATTAAAGAGGAATTCATGTGTATATTTTGGAGCATAGCTGCATCGTTCATTTCTTGTGTTCATCATGGCATGCTATAATGGGCACTAGGAATAACCTTGAGGAAGAGGAGAAAGAGCCACAGCCAAGTCAGGGGCCAGATAAAAGAAATCCAAGCCTGGACCAGAAAAAGTAATTTAAGTAAACATCTCAGAGATAACACTCCCTAGTTCTCATTAAGACTGTTACGTACAGTCTTTTAAAGAGCTAGAATAGCTAGCATAACCCTGGATCAAAAACAATTCTTTGAAGCACAAAAAGGAGAGCACAGTCAGCAGCATCCAAGATAGTCCAAAGCTAAGGATCCTGTTGTCTTGGGTTGGTCTTGATGGCTCATATCAGTGAAATTTAGCATTAGTGGAGAAGATGCAGAAGGGAAGCCAGTATAAGTATTGGGAAAAAGTGAACATTCTCAGAAGCATACAGGCTCATATTTCCACTACTTTACTTCTAATATACTAGCAGTCCTTCTTTTGTGACTGCCTCATTTAGACACCATTTGCAATTTCAACAGTGATGAAAAAGTATCTTTATAACTGAGCCAACATAACTATTGCAGGTCTGAAAAGCAAAGGAAAGCTGAGGTGGCTCATTAGCACAATTGCAGTTTTACTAGTGACCACTTTGTTTAATGACTGACTTGCCAGTGTCCAATTGTGGTTGCTAAATGAGGACTACTGCTAAATATTTGGATAGAGGCATTCCTAGTAAGTCCATGGAATACAAATGCACCTTGAGGTCTACAAGTCTACATTTCAAATGGTTATTAGGAATTGGGGAAAACGGGAACACAACTGATCTGTCCTTTCGCAGCTCATTTTAGAACATTTTAGAAAATGGTACTGTGATGCAGAAGGAAGCACTAGTTCTTAAATGGTATAATAGTCATACCTGAACATATGAAAGGCATGTTTAATTTGCTAGTGGGCAGATTTATACAGATTAGGGAAGTAACAATCATTCCTTGAAAGTTAGTTTTATTTTTTATTTATTTATTTTGTGTGTGTGTGTAATCTGCTTGTTATTATTTTCCCAACTTTAACTCTCAATTGCATTTTTTTTCAGTAGTATATAGAGAGACCTCTTACAGATGGGATGAGCTTTCTTCCTAACACAAAAGGCCTCTGGGCTCCCAACTGCAAGTAGGCAGGGGAAGCAATGAGAATGGGTGCATTGTGCCAATCTGTTTCTCTCTTCCCCAATGCTGTAGGTTCTGGTCGGCCCATTACCATTTTCACCTGTGTGGTTCTTCTCTCCTGCATTCCCTTTTCCTTCTTTGGTCTGTGCCTGAAGAAGTTTCATCCAAGGAAACCTTCCAGCTATCAGGTAACAATGCACTCATTTCTTGGCTTGTATCCAATGGGACATCTTTGTGGATTAGTCTTTCTTTCCCATCACAGTCCCCAAATCTGTTCCAGATCTTGAGAGAATCTCTGGAGCCAATTTGGTGAGACATGAAAGGAGAAAAGCAAAGGAAACTTTTATTGCGCAAGTGGAAATCAGCTGACACAACACTGGATCTTTCGGGCTGTTTCTTACAATTGTGACTAGTTGCCACTAGAGAGGCAAAGCATGAAGACATGGTTCTAATTTTAATTTCTGGATGTAATATAACACAGCTAACTATTATTTTATAACTCTTCTCCCCCTGCTTTTTCCCTTCCATTTTCCTATAATGCAGTTCTGGGACGAATGCCCCATCTATTCCTAAAAGGTTAGAAATCCAGCATTAACAGAAGTATGCACTGAGTATGCCAAATAACATATTGATGATAAAAATCTATAAAGACAGAAAAGTGCCTACTCTTCAGAACTCCTACTGTTTTCATTCTAAGAAGCAATTTTGATGTACTCAGTGAAATAGTCAGAATTCAAACAACTGTGTGTTTTTCTTGTATCTTCGTGGTTTTCAAACATCTCAGAAACTTAATGGCGTTCCAGCTAATTATAAAAAGTATGATATAAAGTATCAGACTTGTCTATATGTGTAAGTCGATAGGCATTACTATTTCTGTGGGAGATTTCTTGATTGTTTACATTCTATTATTCCTTTTTAGCTATATTAGTTTTCTATACATTATTTTTATCATACTCCATTAATCGTAGATTGAATCACACACAAGTTTTCCTTTTTTAAAAATTTCAAGTTGGTGTAGTATTCCTAAAATAGATACTTCCCCCCAAAAAAATTGTTAACATGCACTTTCTTCTTTCATTCTGTTTATTTGCTTTATCAAAGATTTAGAAAACAACATACCAATGATAGTCCAATCCCATTTCTTCCTCACAACTATTTTTGTGAGGCAATTTATCAAAACTAGTAATTGTTATGAATTAATAGAAATTTGAATTTGAATCTAAGTGAGTTCACACATTAACCATGGTTATTTGATTAAACCACAGTAGCTGAACTCCTATAACATACTACTACAAAATGAAATGAATCACATTGTGGATTAATGCAATACATATACTGCGTGCTAGTTTATACTCAGTGGATGTCCCAATGATCACACATAGTCTCCAATACCTGAGATGTGCTGGCCAAATTTAATGGAAAAATGAGCAATTTTAACTGTTTTTCAAATGATTGCTCTGGGGCAAAAATTCTTAAGGACCTGAATGGTTGAACTAGAAACCCTCCTACATCCATTCCAATTCTTTTATTATTCTATCCTATTCCATTTCACATACCCATCACTAAAGGGCCCAAGAAATTAGTCCTGTTCCTTCTAGCGACAACATATGATCTACTCTGGTCGTCTAAACCTTCAGAAATTGCCTATACCTGATATGCAGGATTTTGTCCAAAGGGTTTTCAAAAGAACATAAATCTCAGGTTATCATGCTCTGGTCACAGGGATTGTGAAAGGGCTGCATTTATAACTTATTGTTAAATGTGATGCTCCTTAAGTTTGATCAGCATTCTAGTATAGTAACAGCCATCCTGCAGTATATCAATAGAAAAGTTGGAACAACTCCCAACATGGCCAACAGCCATGGTGACTGGAAATGTGGTGGTCTGGACTGTCTCATGTAAGGGGAGGATAAATTAATGCTACAACAGCATTGTCTCAGAACAAAACGTTGCCATCAGTTTCAGAAATTATCCTATATCTTCTAGCTTACAGACATTTCATCATGATACGTTGTAGGAAAACAGTTATTGGAATGTTTAACAGATTTTAGATGGCCCTCCACAAAAGGATGTTTATTAAATAATTTTTAATGTCCTCTGTTCAACCAATGCTCCCAATAAGATGCCTTTGTGCAAAATTTTGGATTATTTTTTTCTGTTTGACTAAAAATAACTGAAATTCATCCCAATTATATTTTACTCACTCCAGTATAGCACTTTGTTACTATGCTGTTTTGGGCTACCTCTCTCTAGCTACATGCTGATGATAGCTGATAATGACTATAAATTGGTTCACAAATATTGCTATACAATTTACTTTCTATTGTCTAAATTCACTGTTGCTTCATTTGTTGCTTAGAGTAATGTGCAAATAAAATGAATGAATAAATCATAGCTTGTTTTAGAACAGCAATCTTCAATTTATTGATTTACTCATTTTTAATTGTTCGTATGATGAGGAAAGGGGCTTGCTTATTTTGATTTCTTTTTGTGCTCTATCCACGGCTCCAGTGAATCCAAGGCAGGAGCTACTGAAAATAGGAGGGAAAAACAGGAATTAGACAAATCTGCTGGAAATACTTTGTTATAAAGATAGATAAATATTGGATTAACCAAGCATTCTGGGACTGAATTTCATTATTTAATCACTCTCAATTTTAATTCTAAGATTGTTTATATTTGTGGAGGGATTTCCAAAAAGGACAAACATTCTTGCTTGTTTATCTTATATCCAACTTACATTCTTCTCCATCTGAAACAGATGTCAGAGCAGTCTGATGGAGCTTTCAATGATACAGAAACAAGTAGCATCTCTTCCACACCCAATTCAAATGTAAGTACACTCATAATTTGTCATAAGTCCTACAATCCTATGACAGTTGCAATTGAACAGATTCCAGACAGTTGCATTTATTAAGTTGCATTTATACAGATTCCTGTCAAGGTACGTGCCCCAGAAGTTTTAATGTTCCAGAAGTTCTTCACAAGCCACAAACAATAATTTTACCATAAATTGCCAAGCTTGGAAACGAGGGAGGAGTCTGTATTAAAGGAGTGACCTATCGTGTTAGCCAAAGAGATGAAAGCCTAAAGCCCCAGAATTTAACTGTCTTGTTTTTGCATTGCAGATGTTTGTGGCCACTGTGCTTCAAGAGCCAGAATTAAGTCTTACGCCAGCAGCTTCCCCTGCTCATCAGTCTTATGGCACAATGGGCAGCCACCTGGACCAAGCAGAGAATATAGAGGAGGGTGGCCTGCCAAGTTTTGAAGCAGAACTGGAAAACACAGAAGGCAAATATAGAACTGGGCCCTTACTGGACACCCAAACTCACTATCATTGATTTCATTCTGCCAAACCAAAGACAGATGGACAGAAGTGTTGAATCTTCAGAATGCTGGAAAGAAGCATCATAACCCAAAATCTAAGTTTCCCCAAACTGCTATACCAGATAGTTTGGGAAAAAGATCTGAAGTTGTAATTTTGACCAGAACCAGTCAGGCAGATGGATGATGGGCCTTTTTAAGTCCTGACATCTCTGGTCGTGCTGTTAGAATGGTGGCTATTAACATTGAGATGTTGAGCACAGATACAGACTATTGAGATGTTCTGAAGAGATAGTGTTATTTCTATCCTATACACCAGCTGCTTAGCAGCATGTTCTATATGTTACCTCTGTTCTGCTCCAGGTTGATAGACTGCCATTGCTTGGCTCTTTCTGTGTCTTCTGGGTAAATCATTTGAATACTCAGTTGTTCCATATTCTCTTCCTCCCTCTTCCCCCTCGTTTGCTTTTAAGAAAAAATATTTTTGGCCATATGAAAATATTTCTCTAGCTTGAGCAATTTTCTCACGGCAGCAAAAAAGAAAGAAAGGACTATTTTGATTTGATCAGTGCCACGTCCATAATAGCTGAGGTCCTTTCTATAAACCATTAGTGAAAGGGGTAAAGCATATGGAATGTTGAGCATCCTTGGATATTCATTCATGATCACTGCAAGTCTCAGTATATTGCCAGCTGCAGAACCAAAGGCCTATATTTCCTGATAATGCTTCTGCTGCAGTTACTGCTTTTGTCCAAATCCATTGCCTCTAAGAAAGACTTTCTATGCTAATTTGATTGAAGTGCCAAGCCTAACTTATTTTTCTAGGCCTGCATTTGGTTAGTTGCTGGCTTGGAAAGCAGAGGAATACTATGTTCCAATTTTGCATTATTTGGGATCAGATGAGGTCAAAAGTTCCTCATTCCTGGTTCAACAACAAATTTCAATATAGGAGAATGGAAAAAGGAATTTCTAGTGCTAAGTGGTAGATCTATGTATATAAAAATCTGTCCCAGTTTCCTATAAACCAGGGATAGGAAAAGGTTGATCATCAGACAACTTAAGGAAAGGTGAAAGGTTTAGTTTATGTCATCCACATATTTTTTTCTTTAATAGGGGAATTATTTGTACAATTGAAGAAGAACCAGATTTAAACACATGACTATTCCCTAACCACATCTAGGGTGGCATTAAGTTAATAGTAGACATTGGAGTGAAATGGCAAGGCAGAGGTGGAATCTCTGTCCTTAAATAACACATTGCCCTTTTTGCACCAGCTTATTTGAGGTTGCCAGTTGCCAGCTGGCATGATGTCACAAGCCTAAATTTGGAAAGTCCCAAAGAAGACAACCAAATAATACATATGCTTTTGAGAATTGCTTTCTGTTAGACATGTGCATGGGAATGATTCTGTTTTGTTTCAAAGCCACTTCTATAATACAACTCTTCTTCTAGTTAAACTGCATTCAAACATTAACCAGCTAGATTATGGTCAGGAATTTGTGTACCTTTCCTCCAGCAGATTGTACTGTAATCCCAGAAAGTATAATCGAAGGTGAGGGACACTGGAAGCTGGAGACACACAGCTTCTTCAATCTTCATTAGGCAATTGTTTCTCACAGCACCTTCTGCTAGTTCCTGGGTCTAATGCATTGTGCACTTTTCTCTTGAACTGTGTTACAAGATGTGCAATAGAGCAGTCTGAAAATTTCTGAGTAATGCTATTAAAGAACAAGTAAGAGGGAGGGTTCATAGGTGATTTGCAGAAAATCACCATCCTCTTTTTTCCCACAGGATTCTTATGCTTTGAATAATTATCAATCCTGTAAATAATAAGCAAGTGAAATGTTCCTAACTTAATGGATATTATAAATGGAGAAAACATGCTGCGTAGTACTAAACTGCTCTGCTGAACAGGTTTTCCCTGATAAATGTTTTCCTGTTCTACAATAGTAAATGAAACAAAAAGATAGAAAACAGAAATTTGACTAAATGTGGATTTCTCTTTCAAGTTTAATAGAAAGCAGTCCTCAGGTGAGGATGGCATCTCCAGTTGGAATAAACAGACATTTCCATTTCTCTTCAATGGAAGAGCCACCCAGACATGTATGTTCTTCAGCCATTTCTGAGATAGCAGAATTCAAAACACTGAAGAGAGATTGTCACTGAGAAAAGAGGCTAGTGAGCTCAGTAGAAGTTCAAAAAGAAAAAAAACAACAGAACAAGGACATAGTATCTGCCACGTAATGCTCCTACTGCCTCCACATGTGTAAAACATTAGCAGAAAAATGTAATGTACTAATGCTGGACTAAAAGGTGGCTGGTTTGTGTATAGAACAGCAATTCACCACAAACCAAAATATTCCTTTCTCCTGAGCTTCACCAAGGATATTCTTTATCTCATTAAATATCAGTGCAATGGAACAGAATTTCCAGGATCATTTAACATTACCGTGTTTTGAAGAACTTCATAACTCATGGCTTTCTTAATCTTTAAGGAAACAGGAATTATACAGTGACAAAGAGAAGACATAGTTTTAGATCATGGATCTCCACTATGTCTAGCAGGTCTACTCAGGCTGGATCAATTCAAGAATACAGAAGAAACCGTGATTTGCATAAACCAAGACTGGTTTAGGGCAGGGAGAGACAAAAAGCATCCTAAACATAAACCTTATAAATTAAACTTTCACCTAAAAGTACTATTAAAGAATACTTTTGAAAGCACTGAGAATTGCTGTTGAGAAACTTCAATTATTGATTTAATTATGGTACAGTCCTACACTTCAGAATTGCCTATAACTTTTGACACTCCAGATGCTATTGATCTGTTATGGTTAAGATCTTTCCAAATTGGCCATGCTATCTAGACTCATTGGGAAGTGGAATTCAGCACCATCCAAAGGCACCCATTAGTTGTCCTTATTCTACACATTTAATTTGAGATTAACTTCGTTTTAAATAACGCCATTGGATGTTAACATTAAATTGGTAAAGGCTATAATGTATGGTAAGTGTATTTTCACTTATAAATAGCTATCCTACATTTAAAAGGGGGAAATTGTACCTGAGGAGAACTGAGAATTTAAATAAGGAAGATTTAATTCTTTCCTTTTTTCCCTTTTCCCCATTTAAATATGGTAGGCATAAGATCCTAATTGCTGTTGGCCTGAGAGGAAGAAGACTGCTTCTCATAAACCAAGAAACCTTATTTGCAAGGAATTGGCAGACTTACTTTAGATCACGGGTGTCAAACTTGCGGCATCATGTGACGTATTGCGAATTTTTTCCCCTTTGCCAAACCAAGCATGGGTGTAGCCAGCATGTGATGCATCTGGCTCATGGGCTGTGAGTTTGACAGCCCTGCTGTAGATCCTCTACCATAATGATGTGTTAATTGTAATTTGAATTCTATATGCCCTACATAGTTTGGGCACAAGTACATTAAAATCAGCCTTCCTTGATTTGGCATTGTGACACACTAGCTGGGAGCTCAGCACAATCATATTTGAAATATAACTCAGTGGGAAAAAACTACAATAAAAAATACAGATGTGTGTATTTTGTAGCGTATCCATCAACCCCCAAGTCTGAATCTGAACTCTTATGTATGTAGTGTTCATGTCTCTTATTAGCTTGCTGAATTTTACTAATGTTCTGCATTTGTAGAGCTCACTAAACTAGTCATAAGGACTGAAACTAAAAACTGCCCCCATTTTCAGTCTCCTCCTCTGGTGACCCTCAAGTGTACTGGACTAACCCTAACCCTCCAAGTTACAATCCATGCAACAATCTCTTCTATCAAGTGAATGCATAGAAATTTGATCTCATTGTAGAAGGATTGTGAATAATTCCATATCTCTCATTTAGACATGCAAAGAAATGGCGACATCATTGCCCAGTTTTAGAAGCGACAGCAGCAGTGGTATATTTTTAAAATGTCCAAATTATTAAGGAGTTCAACAGGTGTCTTGAAGCAAGAGAATATGATTTCTAATGGCAAGATGGGGTGGGGGCAACAGACTTAAGACAGAGCAGGGACCAAGTGGAGATGAATTATCTTACTCTGGTACATTTTCACACAGCACACAGTAAGAAAATATGCCATACTGATTAGTTTGCCCCATTTGCTGATGGCATTACAAGCAAGAACATCAAATTAAGTGTTTCAGGAACCACTAATACTGCGATTCCAGAGATTGCTGCAGAACTCCAGAGTTGCCTTAGCAGAAAGCTGAAGAACATAGGCATACAACTGTCAATATACGTTAAATCTTCCTTATCCTAGGGGCTTTAATAGGCTCAACATTATTGGGCCCCAAGACTTAAAATACATATTGTTGATGGTTGAGTAGTCTGAAAATCTACATGGTTGAAAGGCCTAAAATTTCTAAAGTATGGCTCCTGCACCAAACTGTTCTTGTATGTAGAGCCATTAAGTAGGAATGCCTATGTTACTGCCCTTGACTGATTTTTTTAATTTCCCAGATACAGAAGTATCAGCCTTCATTCTCTTGCAGAGATGCACCAGAGAACTTACCAGGTCTGCAGACTAAGATAGTACTTTCATAATGACGTTTTCCAGGATGGAGAAAGAAGTTGTGCTTCTGTTTGACCATGACGGGTCAAGAGTAGCATAAAGTGACCCAATGTATCTAAGGAATCCATCCATAGGCAGGTCCTGTTTTTCTTTGATCCACTACTGTGCCATTCCCTCCAACTTCCAGAGAGGTCTTCAGCATGGTCACTTTCATTTCCCATGAAATGATCTTTGTCTATTCACAGACTGAAGTAGCAAACTTCCAGTCATCTCCTTTCTTAGCTGCTCTTATTTCACAAATGTCTGTGGATTAAAAAAATAATGTCTTCAGAAAAGAGATCTGTTATCATTTCCTGGACCGAGTTCCATTTCAATATAGCAAGAGTTCTGAATGCTGTTTATATTTACTGCTATGACTGTGTCTTAAGTTACTCCACCTAGCTTGCCCCTGAGCTACACCTTTTAATATGGGTTAAGCAGTACATTTTAACAGAAACCCTTCTGAAGCTGTTATCTTTGCAGAATTTTATTTTGCTTTATTTAGTGGGATAGTGAGACATCAATGTATCATTTCTCCAATAGTTCTGATTAATTGACTCTTTTAAAAAGTCAAAACATCAGATTTAATGGAAATGATTGAAAAATCACACTCTAATCCATAAATGAACTGTGGTAGAAAACATACATAAAAGCAGTAGTAGAACAATTTACACCAGTGATCTATGGTACCTGGCTGTATTCAAGGTTTTGCATAATCATCTGTACCTCATCAAACTGATCAACAGAACCTGGAAAAAAATCATTAAAATATTGCAGTGTAGATATTGTAGACATTGAACTGTTGCTGAGTTCTAGCCAATGGTGATGTCTATCAAGCCATTACATTCTATCTCCTTCCTTTCTCACTTTGTGTTAACCTTCCTGTGTATGATTTGATAGGCGCCAAGCAGGGTGCCAAGCTAAATGAGTGGCAAAACTAGATGGCTAGAATAGGTCAAAGTTGGGTCAGGTACGATTCCCATCGCACAAAAAATTGAATAGTATCTTTCAGCCTATCATGAACCCATGATATCTGATCATAAACACCTCTCATTTATTGATTTCTTAGTAAATTTCTACTACCAACTTTGATGGCATCATTTCATCTCCATCCTTTCCTACTTAAACTTCACTGTAAAGGGAGCAATCTCATTTCTCATATGCATGCTAAAGAGGAGAAAGCCTTTACGTAACCATTTTTCCTCATTCAATTAATGGATCAAGCTTGAAATACTTCTATAATGAACAGCTTTATTAAAATTTCAGGACTGCCAAGAGAGTCTGATATTTCCTGAAATGGTTCTTCTAAATAAGACAAAGGGTTAGTAATTAGGAAGTTCTGTATTAGAAAGCAGAGGTAGGAGGAAGATTGCAGAGAGAAATTGTACAAAGGGAGGAAGGGGTAGAGTAACTCTTGCAGCATCTTTCAATTCTAGCATGCAGCTGTAACCCCATCCTAGCAATCTTACACAAAGTAAGATTAGCCAAAGTATGTCCAGAAAGACAGACATTGTAACCTTAGAATACTGTTGGAAGAAATACCTATCTGGGTTCAGTTCCAAGTGGGGAGAAAGATACTGGAAACATGGAGACTATTTGGAAAGAAGGTTTATTGGTGAACAGGACCACATGGTTTGAAGTCTTGGGCAAAAAAGGGCAGAGATGCTGAGAGATCCTGGGTTTTATGGCAAAAAGGCACATAGGTGAGAGAGAGGGATAGATTTATACCCTCTCTTGGGCTATGACCTTGCTTCCTGTTCTTGTGGCAAAGGTAAATATCCTGATTGGTTGTAGGCTCCCATGTGGCTATGGGTCATGATTCAAATTGGGTTGAAGCTTTTGGGCTTTATTTGTGCCATGCAGTGAGTTGGGTAATCCCCACCCTGTCCTGAGGGTTGAGGGTCTTTTGTGTTGCAAATAAAGCTAGCCTAGCTATTAACAAAGATGGAATAGAATATTCCATTCTTCTAGGACAGGGGCGGGTGGTAACTTCCAACAATACAATTTACAAGGAAGAGCTGTGGGGTTACACACTTGATATAACAGTCCCCAATTCTCCCATATAGTATTCTTTCCTAGACTGTTTTTATTCTAACACCACTACTTGATTGAAATAAGCAATAAGAATATATTTCCATCTCCATTAACTTTTATATACTGTAGGTCAAATATCAAACCTCAAATATTGAGGTCAAATATCTAATGATTTAAGTCTTCTCATTTGAATTCCCCAAGCAATTTGAACCTTTGGTAAACACATACTGTATATAAATTCTAAACTTGCTTGACTCCAATAAGAGCTGAGAGGTTCCCTACTGGAACAGGTATTCTGTCATACTTCCGAGGAAAGTGGGCAATTTAACTTACTTTCTTTGGAAAGCCAGGAGTTGGAGATCATGAGTTTACTCAAATGCTTCCTAGAAGTAAGCCCAGCTGAAGAAGGGATGGAAGTAGCAACATCATTAATCTATATTGTTTTGATTTTAAGACTCCTTACCTTGTGAAGCTTAAATTATTAAGTACAACTTATGCCAAGCTAATAATACGGTGATTATAACACCCAATTAGCTAACAAAGGAACAATCAGAACCCAATTACACTCCAAGGGAAATCTCTAAAGAAAGAAACAAAAGGCTGTAAAAAAATGAGGTGGACTATTCACAGGCCTGCAGTACAGTAATTCTACCAAAACAAATGGGAAAAATCAGACAATAAACCCTTGTGAACCCATGAAAACAAGTAGAATTAATGCATCAAACAAGATTTCCATTCTCTCATCAACTACGCATAATGCCTCAGAGAAGCTCAAGCACAATTCAATGAGTTCTCTACAGATGGTAACTCAGAGACTTGCCTGCCAAAGTGTATTCCTGTTTAGAAGTTCTTTATTTTTGTATGTTTTTATTTTATTATTTCTTTCAAAACAACATATTTTTCTGTGTACAGTGTGTTATCTGGGTATCTTTCAGTTCATTAATTATATCATATAGTATTAATCATTTTGGTACAAACATTTTCAAATTTATCCTCTACATTTCCAATAATATTCTTTAGTCTAATTACATTGCTTTTCTTGAATATATTCTTCCCTTTTTTTACATGAAATTCATCAGTCCAAAGTTGTACCAATCTCTATTATCCAATTCTCTATTCTTCTCTTGACTTAACTTTAAAAATATTCTGATAATTAAAATAAAAATATTACACATTTTTCAAGTTATATCTGTAGTTTTTATACCATTCCTCTTCTAAATGTAATAAATCTATCAATACACCTTTAGAAATCATTATAAAATCTTCCTTAACTCTAAACATTTTAAGAGTTAACCTTAACCTTGCTTAACCTAATGTTAACCTTGCTTTTTCCTACCTTTTTCTCTAAAGTGTTTCTCTAATTTCATATTGAGTAAATATTATAATTTAAAAAACAATAGAGATTATGTGTTTAAGAATACTGTTCCCTAGTCTTCTCTCCCTTTCTCCTAACCTTTTATCTAATGCCACTGCCTTCTTTCCATCTTTAGAAAATTTTCTATCATCTCTCCTCTTCCTTAACAATCTTATCTTTCCCTTACTTGCCTACATGATGCATACTTTCTCATTGTATTTTTAATTCTATTACCATCTAGTTTATTTGTTTTCCTCTCACCCCCTCCTTCTCCTATATTTTAATTTCAACATGTCTGTTTTTTCTTTTATCTCTTTTCCTTGTGGGATTACCAGAGCCCCAATTCCCTCCTTAACTCTTCTCCCATTACTATTCCTTTGTCTAATTTCTTCTTTCTTTTTTTTTAACATTGTGCCTCTTATATTTTTTGTATCATTTTTTGAATTATCATTTTTCTCTTTACAACAATATTTTTATTCATTTTTCCCTCAACTTGGATATTTTGTCTTTTCTTCTTTTCTCCTTGAACTATAGTTTCCACTTTTTTATCCATAGTCTCCAGTCTGTTAATTAAATCCTTGTGTTCTATTTTCATCATTTCCCATGTATCCCACATAGACAATATCAACTCCTCCCAGTTGTCCGTTTCTTCTTGTTGAAACATCATAGAATTCTTTTTTTCTTCCCTCTATTCATTTGTAATCCAACTCCATATTTATCTGTATGTCCAATATTGTGCTCAGTCTCCTATGCAAAGGCACAATTCTCACAGTTTTAAATTAAGAAACATAATTTAAAACTGTGAGAATTGTGCCTCTGCATAGGAGACTGAACACAATATTGGACATACAGATAAATATGGAGTTGGATTACAAATTAATATAGGGAAGAAAAAAAGAATTTAACAGTTTTATTTTTTTCCCTTTCTCCAGATCCTTAATCCCTTTTAGTGAAAGTTTACCATCCTCGTAGTCCTGTAGAATTTAAATCTTTATTTGCAGTTGCTAGGGTCTAGAGTTCTCCTCCCATCAGCAGATGGCACTGCAGAGTCAAATTTCCAGCATCACTCTTGAAAAGTTCAGTCCTTGTCTATTTCAGTATTTCAGCATTTCCAGGTTTGTAAAATCTTTTAAATCTATCATTCCAGCATCTTTAAAAATGCCTATTCTCAGACACAATACCTTTTACAACAAAAGTTCAATTTCCTGATTTCTTTTTTAAAAGTCTTTTGATGCCCTTTCTCTTAAAATCTCCTTCTGTCTCAGCTTAAGGCTTTTTTTTCCCCTGGATTTTTTTTCGCTGCTTAAACAGTAGTTAAAGTAAATTTGGGATACTTTCTTTTAAGATGGTCTTTTGGGGTTTAAGTCTTTTAAATCCAAAAGGAAAAAATCTTCTCACACAGTTCCACAGCTGCACGCCAACTCCTCCCCTGCTCCATCTTAGATCTTATGTGGCTTGGTTGTTGTCCTGGTCTTTGTGGCAGCCATTTCTGACATTTCATTTCATCCTTCCATGGCTGAGGGGACTTTCAGCCCATGGATCCTCCGGGAGAGTCACGCTCTCTCCCTGACCACTCTGGGAACCCCTCTTCACTTTGCCACTCCTACAGAGCAACTTTAGGCTCCTTATGAAGCCCATGGATGGGGGAAGACCAGTGGGAGAACAGAGCTACCCATTCTCACAGCTGGAGCCAACCAGGACTGGAACTGGAAGCCTGTTTAGAAGTTCTAACCTTTGCAGATAAGGTCTGGGATAAGTCAAATGGATATTAGGCAATCTTCTCAATTTAGTAAAATATTCTTCTGAATATTTAAATTGCTGCACAATAAAACCAGAACCACCATTAAAACAATCCTTTGCAATCTGTTGTGGCTTATATTGCCTAGTATTCCA
>JAEANM010001902.1:0-26062 GCA_017656035.1 Myanophis thanlyinensis
TTTAACTAAATTGGGGTGGCTGATCACAATTAAAAATTTAAAACCTAATGTGAAAATTAGAAATTTAAAATTTAAACAATTAAAAATTAAAAATTTAAAACTAATTTAAAACCCCCTGATAGTACTAGGCTAGACTGGCCTATTGGAACAAATAGGTTTTTAAAGAATGATTAAGAAATACACAGCTATCTCAGAATTTTTTAAAAAAATAGATGGATTGTGTGTAAGGTTATCACTGAAGCAAAACCTAGCAATAAAAATTCAGAATGCATTACTGGATTTTAAAAGTTCAGTATTTGCTTCCTACTATTAAAGCCTCAGCCTTGAGTGAGAATTTGGTTCAATCATAAGCTCTCTTGGTCTTAGTGAACAGCACAGAATAAAAGAGACATTGTTGCTGAGCAGAACAATGCAAATACTAAGTAACAGGCGATAATCATAGATACTTATAGAAAATAGGAAACCTAAGGGTGAGGGAATCAAACCAAACCATTTTTCTAAAAGCTGTATAAATGCTTACGATATAGATACAACTTAATTCACTAAGAGAAATTAATATCAATCATATCCACTGTATGGAAAAACATTGTTTCTTACTGTCTTCCAGACTACTACTCAAATAATTACAGTATCGATATGGCTAATAGTAGTGAGCAGATTCATCCACGTTATTTGAAATACTCTAGTACAGTAACGCTTGCCAGTTCGAATCTCAGCAGGCTCAAGGTTGACTCAGCCTTCCATCCTTCCAAAGTTGGTAAAATGAGGACCCAGATTGTTGGGGGCAACATGTTAACTCTTGTAAACCGCTTAGAGAGGGCGGTAAAGCACTGTGAAGTGGTATACAAGTCTAAGTGCTATTGCTACTGCTATGTAGGGATATAATTATCAAAAATGTAAATGGCATAAAATGGTGGTTACATTATTCAATAATGTCGACGTATAGCAAAGTATTCTCTGCCCAGTCCACTTTTCCAGAGCTGACTCAACAAGTAAAGTTTACTAAGGAAAACTGGGAAGCTGTACATATATCTTTCATCTAGCACCACAGAGGAATCCTTTCTTTTATATATGTTTGAAACGTGGATCTCTACTCTCGCTTTTTTATGCCAACATTTGTGTGGCTATTCAGCTCCTGACTTTGATGTTCTCTGCATGAGAATCAGAGTCTCCCCAGCTTCAGCCCTTACCAAAATGCCCTTGGAACAGGGGTGGGCAAGTTATTTTCCAAGGGTCACATGGTAAACTGAGACTGATGTGGAAGGCCGTGCCCACCTATTCCCAACTCTGCTGCCCCCACCCACCTCCAACACTGCACTGATGTCCCACTTCCAGTGCCAAGCCCACACCCACAATGCTCTGTTCCCAGAGCTCCAGGCTGGGATCACCTATGGGCTGGATGTGGCCCATGGGCCATAAAATGACCAGGTCTGCCTTGGAAAGAGTGTCATTCTGTTTTATTTTTACAGATTTTACATAGTATAATCTAAGTCTTAATTGCAGGACTTGGGATAGAGTATAACATTCAGTGGCCATCCCAAAACCCTACACTGAACATTACAGTCTATCTGAAGTTCTGAAATTAAGTTTTATATTAAACTGTGCTGGCTAATTCAATCCAGATTAATATTGTGAAAAATATTACTTAAGATGTAGCTACCATAGCCATATTACAAATACCTCAGCCCACTGTAACAAAAAGCTTACCTATACACTTAATTGGTTGAAGAGCTTTTCTGAAATAAAGATAACTATAATTAATATCTCATGAGTTTCACCACTTAAGGGCAGATTCTGTTCCTGGGTGAAGGTATTTATCACATTTAAAATACATTTAAAGACTTTAATACACACCAGCAGTTATAATATATTACTACAATTGCCTTATCAAAGTAAGGTAAGGGGTAGCTTTATTTTGAAAATATGAGTTTCACGTTGAACCTAAACTGTGTCATTTTTGCATGCAAGACTGAGAAGGACCATAAGAAAAAACTGTCAATATAGATAGAAGAGGACTTCAGTTGTAATTGCTGTGCTGTTGGAGACCCAATTCTACAATTGGAACATTAAATCAGGTCTTTAGATATCTCATACAAATGCCTTATTTGGTCTGAAAGCTGACAGCATGACTTTAACACTATTTGCTGTTCATTAAAGATACATATATTCTTTAGATATACGCTGGGAATTAATGTTCTGATCTTAGTATTTTATAGGGAACAAAATGAACTCAAAATAATACTGGTGTCCTACAGTAAAAAAATAATAATAAGATGAAGTGGTAGTCCATGCTGAGTGCTGCTTCTCATCTAGATCCGGAAAAATTAGCCCCAGATGGTGATTTTTAAAAGATTATACTTAGAATTTTTCCTATACTAAACAATAAAAGCAACAGTTAAGAATTTAAGATTAGTTTTGCTAACAGGCAGCAAAAGAATGACAGCAACGATTTGAAAAATACTTCCCCGAAATACAGAAAAGGACATGCACAGGGCACATTTTTTTTTCTTTTGGATTTAACAGGCTGACAGCAAATTTCAACAAATGTAGATTAATTGTTGCATTTGGAAATTCAACCATTCAGAAGCCTAGCAGCCCACCTATAACTATATTTTTGAACCTGGCAGTTTTTCTGAAAAGAAAGCAGCTTGCAAAGAAAAGGAATGTTAAGATTCCAATCAACCATGAACAATGACTTCTCATAACAAAGTATTTAAAAGCAGCACCAAGGTTATCGGGCAGTCAGTCAGCTTTTTGTTATTTCCAAAATGGTTCTTGATTTCTGAACATGTGTTTAATTGACCTTTCCCTTGTCTATATCTACCTTTTCAACTTCAGGCCAATGACAACAAGGGTGGCTCCATGACTAAAGTTTTACTGGCTGACGCAGTATTTAAATTGTCAGGGCATGGATAAGTTAAAAATATACCACCAAACACAAAATAAAAGTAATGAATATATGACCTTTTATCCCAGGATTAAAAGAGTGAAGCATTCCAAGTTCTGGATGCTTTGTGCACATTTTGGCTGTGTTTCACTATTTTGACACTATAAATCAAAAATAAGGAGACTTTGTATATGGAGGAAGAGTAAAAAATGATTGTATGACATTAGCTGCTGTGCCCTAATAGCAACACGAATTCTGGGAGCTGAAGTCCACTGGTAATAAAGCTACCATAACTACCTACCCCTCATATAAAGTAATCTCTGTTTGACAAAAATAGCTTGATTGGTCAAAGACAACATTTTTTATATATTCAGATTAAGAAACTTACTGGCAACATTAAGGGTACATTTGAGGTTTTCTATATGTATCATTCGTAATACTCAGCCTTGTAAGCCTTGCACCATAATAATCTATTATGTAGTTAGAACCGTCAGAAGGACCCACAATCTGGAAAAGAAAGGATTACATTGTTTACATTTCTATTTTAAAATACACACACACCACACACAATCTTCTGCAACCTTCTTCCATATCCATGATACTGCATTTAATATGGCTACCAAACAACTATAACATGGCTGAAATTCTTTTCGACGAGAGAGAGAATTTTGACAGAACATTGGCTTTTCTGCCAATGTAAGCCCACAGTGAGCAGCTTTCACAAAATAGGAAAACCTGTAAAATATATCAACAATTGAAAACAACAAGCATACTTAATACTTACCTAATCTAATTCTAATGAAATAATTAATTTATTACAAACCAATTTGCTTATGATAAACTTTGGGGAGCTCTGAATTATATTAAGAAAGAATTGTAATTAACAAGTTGGTCTAGGACCAGAAACCCAGATTCATCATCAGTCATTAAAGCTCTCTGGATTTTTCCCTTTTGCTATATTAAAAATTACATGGAAATTACCTTTTGAGGGTATACATGGAATTTCAAGTACATTTTTCATACTAAATGTGGGCAAATTTAATTCCAAGGACATGTGTGTAGGAAAAAGAATAAAATTATATACCGCAAATATTCCATCAGGACAAAAACAAGAACCGATGCTCTTCAAGTAATGAAACTACTTGGAGTACAACCAAAACTACTAGAGTTTAATGAACTTTTAAAAATCTTTTAAACAGCTTTAACTAAGCAGGACCAATGTATTAGATCTGACTTGTATACAACGATAGAAACTAATGTTCTAATAAGCAGAAGCTTAGTGCTAGCAAATGTTTCTGATACATTTATACAATGGAGATGTGCATATGTACTTATTAAACACCCATTTAATAAAATATTCAAATATAAATATATTTTTTATTTTTTCCAATTCTTAAACGTTCTTCTGAACACTACCTTTAATATAAAAGCTTCTCTGATAATTTTGCAATATAGGAAAGCTATATAATGATATATGGCCAAGTTGATGTTTAGATGTCTAAGGCCTTTTCTTACTTAAAAACAAAAAAAGGAACATCCTTCTGCACAAATCACACAGTTCTTGTGACAAGCTGCTTTCAAAATTGATGGGAACAAAAAAAAGGCAATATGGGAGTCAACTATTCATTATTTTTTTTTAAAAGTTAGCAATGTGCCAGAAATCTGTTGCTAGATGTCTAAGTACATCTCAGACCTAAAAAATGGACCTTTATGCTGGATGTTTTGAACTTACCTGCATTGAAATCAAAATGAAGTCAATCAAACTACCAATTCCACAAAATCCCACTGTGCAGAACTTTAACAAACCTGTGAAGAAAGTTGCAATTATGCCATTGAGTGGATGTGTTTTAGAGTACTACAATTTCTAGAAAATTTTTTTCTCACTGTAATGGTTTATCCATGCCCCTAAAATTATGAATTACCATAGGGAAATCCCAACTTTTTTTTACTATTTCTGAATTACTAGCTTCCTTTTAATCCATATACAGAGAGAATCCTAAATAAAACTTTAAATCACTGATGTTTCAATACCAAAAGGGACTGCTGAAAAACAAGCTAAAGGCTATCCAAGGCAACTTTTTAACAAGTTTGAAAGAATAACGGTGATTCTTTAAATTTAATAGACATGCCAGCCCAATTTGTGGGACAGAAGGAAGGCAAACTTTGTTTGGTTAAGCTGCCAATGCAGCAAATTATACATAAGAATGTTTAGACAATCAACATAAAATAACTTTGGTAAAAGACAAGAAATCTTTAGTACCGCTCTCCAAGATGACAGGAGATCATTTCTTACTTTTAGCTTCTTCTTCTTCTCTTTCGGGTGTTCCCATTAGGGGACACCACAGTGAATCACCTTTTCTTACTTCTAGCTATTAGGGTTTATTTTAAGTTGGACTACTACTAGAGCTTGTGATCATATGATACTATTGTACCATAATCTATATTTATCCAATTAATTATAATATCAAACCACCTAGGCCTCTTCAGAACCAAGTATTAAAAATCTGATTTATCCAACCTCCACAAAACTGTTCTTTACAATTATCAGGCATATGTCACTTACCTACTGTGAGCAATAACTACACAATCTATATTAAATACTTTTGTCTCTGGGGAAAATGGGCAGTATCAGACATGTAAACATTTCTGCAACTAGGAATTGTACAGATGGTTTTTAAAATTAGATGAATAGCAGTTATGTGGGCATCTAAATAGTCTGGGATTCAGAAAGGGGGCAGTTTAGCAGAGGAAAACAGATTTGAATTAAAGTATTTCATTATACAAACATCAAAACAAACAAAAAAAGATAAGAGCCTGAAATCAGATGCAAACTTTATAAGGTTAGTGTAAACACAGCTGACTTTGCTTCCAACTTCAAAATCTTTTAAAAGTTCTCAACAAGTAAGACATCAGCAGCAAACCATACTAAAAACACAAAGCGATTCGAAACTTGACGCAAGTTACTTGAATATCACATCGAAAGGCTGGCTTTCTGCTTATTTTTCAATCATTATATTTAGTTTTAAGTCTAAAATAATGGCGCAGTGGCACCCACAAAGCTGTTCAGAAAAAAAAACGTCTTAACATTCCTAACAGTGCTGCTTATTCTCCTAAGCAAAATCTGTACACAGAACTACATCATGGAAAAGGATAACCTGATCAGAATTATATCTTAGCAATTTTTATTATGTGTAGGTCTGTCTTGGCTAAGCCTTCAGAAACTTCAACTCGTTCAAATCCTGTCATCCATTTATAGTATGATCTTATTATACTAACGGAACTTCATCAGAAGTTAATTTGTCTCTGGACACAATTCAATATACTCTTTTGACTTTTAAAGCCCTTCGTTTGAGATGCAAGTGTTTTAATGGAATATCTGAACCATATTAATCTGAAAAAAAAATTATATACTATCCTCCAGGTACCATATGAATTTAAACAGGTAGCCTTTTCTATGAACTCAGCCACCAATAAAAACTTTCTGCCAAGAAATGGCAGCCTCATACAGTTTTTATTCTGTTTATAGGTAAGACAAATCCTGTCTCAATTGTGATGTATTATTTCCTTGTACAAATTATTATTTCTTTTCTTTTCAAATTATTATTTGTATGGAATCATCAAGCTACCAAAAATACAACGTTGTAAAGACAGGATATCACACTTTTCAGTAAATAAAGCTGGAAAGCAATAAAAACCTTAGGTTAATCTTTTACCTTAAGGCTTGTGCTGTGTATTATTATGCATACTACATATGACAAACAATTCTCTTTACAGTAATTACTGACACCCAAATTATAAAACACAGATCCCAGCAAAAGCTCTGGTTTTTAGAGTTACACTTCTGGATGAAAAGATATTCATCCCATTTTAGATTTTCTAAGTACTTGCTGTCAAGTTACTAGCCACTGTCAAGTAACATGATTTCATATGAGCTCCGCTGATATAAAAAAAGTCTTGAGTGAACAAATAACAACTCTTGGTGCTTGTTTCATTTGATTTATGAGCCACTGAATATTCCATGTCTCAGGGAGAAAAAAAACAACCGTTACTTTAGCCTCACAGAAAGGGGCTGCACCCCTTTTAGCGACAAAACTAAGAGTCCTGCAAAAGGATTATTCTTCTCTCATTTTGTTGCACAGGAATTCTGATCCATCCTTCCAAAGAAGAGTTTCAACTTAATGCATTTGAGGATTTTCTAGCATGCGCTCACCTCCTTGAATGACACTATATTTCTATGAGGTTTGGGTAAAGATATTTTAGGTTCAAAAATTGAGTTTCCATCCATTGTCATGTAGACCTCCTTGTAAGTTTGTGATCAGCCTTTTTGTCTGACTCACTTGATGGGAAACCTCCAGCCAGGCAGGGAGGGAGGATCAAGTGGGGATCTAGCCTTGAGTCCTTGTGCAGAAGCAAGAGACTTAGACCCGATCCCTCCTAAGTTCCATGGAATCTTATCTGTTTCTTCCCAAGGGAAGGTAAATCAGCATGACTCTTCTAAAAGGTTCTGCTAAAAAAACAGAATTCACCCTTCATTCAACAATGGCGAACTTTTTTTTTCCCTCCAAAACATGACCTACCACTGCCATTATTGACAGCTGGTATGCAATTCCTATTAAGGAGTGCAATGTTTCACTTGTGAAATCCATATAGCCACTTTTGGATTATCCGTTAGTAGAGTACTTTTCCAAAAGTCTGGAGCATCATCCAGCTTTCATTTGTTTGTTTGCAGGCTAAGACAAGTATCAATATTTTTAGTGAGTCATAGCTTCTAATCTCTCACAAATCCCACTTCCACCAGATATTTTTCTTATGATAAAGCTAGAAACATCATTTTAGCGATGCTCTGTTTATATACCACCGGGATCCACATGATGTTTTGACAATGTTCTGTTATAAAAATATGGTAACTAAAAATCGAAAAGGTGATGGATATTCTTTCACAGAATTGTACTGCCAAGAATTCTATTTAATATTGTGTCATTTCCTGTACTTCCACCCCACAAAATCTGTTTCTAACAAGTGGGAAAAATGCAATGGGTTAGGAGCCAACTGAGAAATTCCAACACAACACTTTATAATCTAAAAGAATTCCAGGGTGTCATAATAATATCTCTAACTGCCAGATAGAACAGTTAAATCTTTGTTCCTTCTATTCCTAATCTATAACACATTATAAAGGTTTTTCCCCCATCCAATAAGAGTCTTATTGTATGGGGAAAATCATTTGTGACTTTGCACATGTAAATGGGTTTGTGATAAGCAAACACTGCTAATGCTTACTGGGCAATGTTTTAATTTTTCAAGTGCAACTCAGAAGAAAATCTAGAATAAATTATTCTACCCACCATTTTTATAGTGTGATGAAATACAAAAATATAACATTCTTGGATGTTCTCTATTTCCTA
Organism: Myanophis thanlyinensis; assembly: GCA_017656035.1. Lineage (NCBI taxonomy): Eukaryota > Metazoa > Chordata > Lepidosauria > Squamata > Homalopsidae > Myanophis > Myanophis thanlyinensis. Next base: position 8,293 of record JAEANM010001902.1, read on the forward strand.
CAGGAGTCCTCAACTTACAATTCATTTAGTGATTGCTCAAAGTTATAATGGCATTAAAAAAAGTGACAACCTGTTTTCACACTTATGACGATTGCAACATCCCCATGGTCACATTATCAAAACTCAGATACTTGGCAACTGGCATGATGGTTGCCATGTCCTGGAATTATGTGATCACCTTTTGTGACATATTGACAAGCAAATCAGTGGGGACATCAGCTTCACTTAACAGCCATATTGCTAACTTAATAACTATAGTGATTCACTAAAGACTTGTGTGTTCATCCTGTCTTGGATGAACTGTCTTGGAAGCAACTGTCTTGCTTAGCAACAGACATTTTGGGATCAATTGCGATCCTAAGTCAGGGATTACCTGTATTCGCCACATATGTCAAGTTCTTGATATTCCAGCTTGATAGCTATATAAACCACTGCCACTTAGGAATACAAATGGAATATAAGTAAGTTAATACAGTGCTATTAACTTTTCTATATTTAAAAGTAGGAACTTACCTAATGCAGGATATCCCAGATAAAACCGATCTGCTCCCAACCAGCCAAGAAACAAAGACAGAGCTACTGCTACTTTATAGGAGTAACCATTTCTAGAAATAGAAATAGGAGAGAAAATTGCTGAATCAGTTTTTGAATTCATTTTCTTCACTCCATTAATTATTTAGCACCAGAACTTTCAAACTGTCAAACCTTAAGCAAATGGAAACCCAGCTATACTTAACACCAAACAATAATATAAAAAGGAATGAATGATTTCTCCATTATTAGACAATTAATATTTCATGTGATAAAGAGATATTGCAGGGTTTGAATACAATTTCGGACTTGGCTATTCTCGTACAAACACAAACCTAGTAAAGCGAGTTTTACTTACTATATCCAATTTTATAGAACAAAGGAAAAACAAACTAGTGTTTTAACAGATTTTTCATACTTCAATATTTTTCTCATGCAACAGCAACAAGTACTGTATATATCCTGGTTTGAATTACTTGCAAAATGTATTTCAAACTGCATTGTGCCATTGTTCAGACAGATACATTTTAATTGTTCCAGATATAGACTTAAAAGACAAAGGTAATAAATGAGGAATTTTGCAATTATGATTTCAGCATCACACAGTATTCAAAAATAAGAGCACAAAAATGCTAGGAACCTTGACTATTCTGTAAGCCAAATCTTTGGTTACTAGTTCAGTCATCTCTACTATTCATACCATGTCATAGGTGCCAGTAGCAAAGACAGAATTCAAACCAAGACTTGCAAGATTCAATTGTCTCGCCATGTACATGTATACATCCAAACTAGACTGTGTTGTTTCTCTGTGTCATGTAATATATCTGGGTATAAGCATAATTTTGTATTTATCTATTTATTTATTTATTCATTTATTTATGCATGTTTATGTAGTGTATATTGGAACCCTTTGAGAGCTGTATGCAACAAAATTTCATTTTAATGTATGACGATTAATGTGCATTCAAAATGACAAAAATTATAAGTTCTAAAGGAGGTAAATACCTTGCCAATGAAATTCACTCCCCAAATTATAAGAAGAAGATAAGAATTCAACATGTTTTATTCCATGTATTTTCCATATAAAATAGGGGGAAAACCTTTGTCTAATTTTTATCAATTCAGTTGCTGAACAGTTTACATAGAAAATCTTTACACATAACTGATTAAAATAATAAACTTACTCCAATTTATAAAAAGTAGTTACATGAATTATATGTGCAAAGTCTTGATTAATTCTGTACTAAAGCATCCATTCATCTGTTTATTCTAATGGGCTATGTATTCGCAACAGACTTTCTGATTTTCAGATTAACATGCTTTAGGACTGAAGAAGTGCATTAACACCAAGTCAAATAAAATTTTCTGCATACAATGTTATATATCTTTTTCACTTTTTAAAAAACATACTCATTAAATCTTTGGATTTCACATGTGTTGTGCAAATGTTTAGTTATGCTGATCGTGCACATATGTAATTGTAGCAATACGCCAAGAGTTAAAATCAAATTACTGACATCTTGAACTAGTCAAGAAACAAATGGACAATAAAGTGGGAATAACACCAGTTAACCTTCAAAATTTAAACAAAAAGTTATGCTTAAATAAATGTCTATAAAATATAAAGTAAATTTTTGAGCATATTATATATCAAAATAGCTCCGTTTGGGTGATCCTACCCCATAAAAACAATAGCCATGCCAGTTTACAGCACACACCTGACCTACCTGTGATTATAAAAATATATCTCCAATTTGCAATCAGAATTAATTTAACTGATTTAACATACCCAGAATTTTGAGTTCCAAACTGTTCTCCTACCCTCTCCAACCAACAGTTACTTAATGGATTAAGTTTCAATCTGTCCATGGACAGGCACAATCCAATCCCTTAATAATCTTCACTCTCCTAGGATTTGATCCTTTCTGATCCCAAGTATGATAGCTATATGATCAAGTAAAGCAGGTATTAAAACAGATCTAGTATTTCTTTTCCAATCTACTCCAATCTAACAGAACTGAAAGAAAAGTACTGCAGCACATTTCAAAACAATAAAGTAACTTAGGTACATATACAAATATGTAATTAAGTCCTATAATTAATACAGCAAATGCTCGGTACCAACTGAATTCTTACATATTAAACAGAGCTACCACTTACACACTTCGACACTCAATGGGTTGGTAAAATCCAATTTCATTTCCAGTAAACTGAGTTTCATTTCCACTGAAATCTTTACAAGTAATATTTGGGGCTGGAAGACAGGCAACTAAGGACATAAAAATAACAGCAGTATTATATATAGGACATCAGAAAACAGTCAAAATATAGAACACATAAAGCAAATACCTTCTTAGCAAGACAACTAACATACAGATGTTAAATTTAATGTTAATTTTAGTATTTTAAAGAGAAATAAATTAACTTTAAAAACTAAACATACAGTAAAACAAAATTTAATATTATTTACTTCCTCCATGCAGTGTCGAAAGAAAGCATAATTGACCACAAGGCCCTGCTTAGACAACCTTATATCTCCTCCCACTTTTAATTAATTCATGTCTAAAATATATGTGCAATCAAGAAACATTTATTGGCAATAACCATTATAATAATATGAAGGTTTTTAATATGCTTTTATATTGCTTTTCTTGTTTAAAAATTGTTGTACTATTTTTGTTGCTTTTATTTTATTAATAATTGTTGGTCAGCCATCCAGAGTCATATATATGAGGTGGACAGCAGTATAAATTGGAATAAGCTCATCCCATATCTTATTAATTAATCTCAAGTATTTTTGCAGGGAAAGACCCATGTCTATTTTAAATAAAACAAATTATGATATCTAAGAGGAGGAAATTATTCATTCACTGGAAGTATGATTAAGGAATATGCAACATTAAAGATATTATGTAACTCTTACCATATGCAGTGTGGTTAGTACACTTCATGGGTTCTTGGGTTGCATTATCTATTTTAGGATCTTCACATATATATGTTTGTACAATTAAGGAAAACAAGCGTAAGTTTTTGCAATAGATTAAAACTAGCATATTGATAGATTTGATTTCAATTAACCAAAAATTATATAGGCTGAAATGGCCATATTTTCTTCTTTTACCCAAAAAATAAGCGATACAGTAATATTTTAGTTGGGAAGCTATTTTAATCAACAATATAGCCTTCTTTGGCCTGAAATTTTCCAATACTCTGGGACTAGAACTACCAGAATTTCCCACCATTACAGGTATGATTGTTCCTTGCACATCTGGAAGGCACCACATTAGGGAAAACCAAACAATAGGTTTAACAAAGTAATACATAATGGGTTCACATAAACACACTATAATTATTTCTTTGGCTTTACAATGTTGTATGAGCTTATCTACTGTGCTTTCTAAGCCATGGCTTATGGTTTGGAGTTATATGAAAAAGCTAACCAATTTTGGCTTGTATCAAAATCATGCTTGAGCAAACTATACAATAAAAGTAGTCCTCAACTTACAACAGTCCATTTAGTGACCGTTTGAAGTTATGGCACTGAAAAAAGTGACATATGACCATTTTTCACACATCTGACTGATGCAGCATCCCCATGGTCACGTGATTTACATTCGGACGCTTGCCAACTGGTTCACATTTATGACGGTTGCAGAGTCCCAGATGGTGTGATCATCATGTGATCATCTTTTGCGACTTCCTGAGAGGCAAAGCCAATGGGAAAGCCAGATTCATTAAATGTGTTACCAATTTAATAACTGCAGTGATTCACTTAACAAATGAGGCAAGAAGAGCAAAACTCACTTTAACAAATTTCTCATTTGGCAGCATAAATCCTGAGCTCAATTGTGGTCATAAGTCAAGGACTACCTATAGTATCTATTCGCTGCAAGGATTAAGAAAAAGTAAATTAAATTTAGATTTTGTTCTGGCCCCAATACCCACAGGGATGTAAGCTAAGTGCAAATACCTAGCTCCCCAAATGTTGCAAAGCCTGACTTTGGTTGAACTCAGCCACAGATTTCTGCCCCAGATCTCTTTCCACTCATAAAGGGTTTAAGTGGGTTACATTCATTCCATCTTAGGCCTGTTGGTGGCTGCTATTAGCCTTTGGTCCATCCATCCTGGGTTGTAGTCAATAACCAGCATTCCACTTAGGACTACTATCTGCCTTTTAGAAGGACAGGAGTGTAATTCAACAAGTGCAACGTCTTCAAACACAAGGCTCATTATGCCTCATGCCTCCTTTTTAGACCAGGGGTGTCCAACCTTGACCGCTTTAAGACTTGTGGACTTCAATTCCCTTCTGGGAGTTGAAGTCCACAAGTCTTAAAGCGGCCAAGGTTGGAGACCCGTTTTACACTACAAAGCGCCGTCCCCGCCCCCTTTCTCCCCCACCTGCAAAGCCCATCACCATGGTGACCTGGTTCCCTTGGCATCCTCCCGCCTTCAGGATATTGCCCGATTCGCAGATCTTCGCACTTCAATGGAGCATCGTCGCTCGCCATACCCCGAGCCGCGAAATAAGCCAGCCACAAAGTCCCCAACGGCCAGAGAGGTACCATGCCGCCTATCTTCGCTTGACAGCGGCTTCTCCTACCAGGCCGGCCCTGTTGGAGAAGAAACCTCCTCCTCCTCCTCCTCCTCCTTCCTGCTCCTCTTCCTCAGACGTTGCCGTAATAGTCCTTTCGCGGAACGCTCGACGCCATCCCGGAGCGCGCGAAGTAGGGCAGAGGAGGCGCTCCGTCGGAAATGGGAATGGCTTTGCCCGTCACAAAGATGGCTGCGTTTTCCATTGTTTTCTTTAGGGACGAAGGCAAAACCCCGCCGGCTTCTTTCCGGGCAACGGCTGCAAAGAGGCATCAGAATAGGAAGCCGAGCGCCCTTACTAAAAATGGCTATTCGGGTTGAAAGCAACGGAAGGAAGTAACCCGGAATTGACCTTTTGATGGGGTGGGGGCGGAGAAATTTAGCCAGTTTTAATTGGTTGAGGGAGAAATACGGAGCAAAGCAAAGTGGATGCATTTGCACACAACCTATTGTGATTATTGTGATCTGTACACACAAATTATTGAGCGGGCGGGGAAGCCCGATCATAATTCTGTAGTTGGGTGGACCTCGGACTAAAAATTAGAGCTTTGGTAGAACCACCCATGTTTGAGTCAAAGGATCGGACTTTTTCCCAACGCCCACCCATCCACCTTGCCAGTTGTGATACTGATGAGCCAGTTTCAGCCAGTGGGATACTGGTTTCACTTCGTGAACTTCGTGAATAAAAGAATATATTCTTTATTTTACCCCCAGCAGCACGACTACCAGCAATTGGGGACCGATATATTTGCAAGAAACCAGTACTGTGTATTGTTTGACTGACGTTTGGTAGTTCTGTTCCTGTTCAATTATTACCAGCATCAGCCAAATGAATGGCTGCATTTGTGCATCATTGGATAGACATTTTTTTTTTTTGGGGGGGGGGGGCGAGGGGGGATAAAGTTAGTACTTAATGTAGTCTGCCTCTTTTCTCCTTTTCTTGGTTATCTGGTACATCTAGCCTTTTTGCTGACAGTGTCAATTCAGGGACCCACAGGTTGCTTCTTGATGTAGTCTTAGATAACATAGTTATGGGCTCAATTTTATTTCATTTTTAAAGGTATTGGGTAGAAAAACTTCATAGGCTATCATGCATGTGGGGCTTCAGGATTAGCATTCAGTGAATAGCAGCCAAGTATAAAAAAAACACATGGTTTTAATAGCACACAAAAAGAATTTTTAAAAAACCCCTAGGGTGATATTTCTTCACAATTATTTTATGATCTTTTCCTGGAATAGCAATTCTTGGCTATTATTTAAAAACATATTTTCAATTAGAACTGATCTCTACTTTCTCTTCCTTTATTGTACCCAGTAATTAAATGTAAACTGTTCTCAGATCTCAGAGGTAGTCTGTCCTTCCCTTAATATAGAAAATGTTTTACTGTTATCAGCCACTTCATCAGCCATAAAAAGGACAAGAATGGCCACCCTTTGGAAAAAAAAACACATTTTTTGAAGTAATAATGGCAGTTCAGAATGGTCACTTATGTGTTTGAACTTTCCTGCAAGGTAGTCCTAAACTGGCATATCTTCAGGAAATACCAATCTGGCATCCTATTCCTACCCTGGCATATGAAAAAGTGAGGGTTCCCACAACTTATTTTACTTTCTGCAAATCCATTTATTTGTTTCTGCTTCTGTATTATTTTAAATGTTAAATTGATATTAGAACTGCCTGGAAGAAAAGTCAAACCTGGAACTAGATGAGGTGCTGAGGATTGGAATGATAGGTTACGTAAACTGCTGCAGGGAATAGGACAGCTGTGAAATAATTTGTGGGATAAGAAGAGCAGCTTTTAAGAAGAATACAAACTTGATGAGAAAGCTAGTATAGTTCTTGAAAGTGAAAAGACAGAATACGCCAGGGAACGGAATGTACATATATAACAACTTTCTCATCTTTGTAAATTTCACATGTCCTGGATTACAATTCCCAGATAGCATGTCAAACTCTTATGCTGATTGAGAATGAGACCTGTACTTCAATTCATCTGAGTATAGTAGAGTGCCTTGCTAGAGGACTATGTCACTCAGTTGGTATGTGTGCTTGGTTCCCTAATAGGTTTAGAGAAGAAATCCAACTTTTATCACTTTGAAATACAACTGTCACAATACAGTACAAAGTAATATAAATTCAGAGGTTATACTTTTTGAGTAAAGAAACTTCTAGGTATTAAAAAAGAATGAAGCCTGTGTGAAGTTTAGTTTACAATATATTGGTAAAATTTGTTTAAATTGTTTTTACTGTATTTTTTTTGTTTGCCATCCAGAGTTTTCTTCTGGTAGATGGGCTGCTATATAAATATGTTTAATAAAGAAAATAGATGAGTAACATTGACATCTACACAATCTTATACAGTATGTACCTACTCAACAGTTCCCTTGAAAGTAGTGAGGCTTATTTTCAAGTTAGTGAATACTGATGACTTCATCCTATTACTGTCAACAAATGTCTCCAGTCCCCACATCTGGTGGAAGCTGTTTCAGATATATTGCATTATAGTCCCAGAGGTCCAATTCACTACATCTGGTGGAGGCTGCTTCAGATAGTATATCAAGCAAACATGGTGTCCATAAGCTGAGTTTGGTACTTCATTCATGTTTCAAAATAGCAGCCAACAGTGTTTCCTTCTCCAATACAACACACTGGTTTAAAAATTCTTGTATTTGTTGCTGTAGCAAAGGACAGATATTTGCATGATTTTTGCCTGCAGGAAATTAACTGTGTGGTTCATTCTGAGTGCTTATTTCACTTAAATAAAAACCCCTGCTATTATATTTGCTTTCATCTCAGGCAGCAAAAGGTCTTAGGCCATTTTTTTTAATATTGCATGCCTTCTTTTGAAAGATTGTTAGCAATGCGTATTTTCAACAGCAGTCTAATTCCTACAACTTTTAAATCTTAATACACATTCATTTAAAAGAATGAACTACATTGGTTCCTTATTTATTTTAGGCTAGAATAACAGAGTTGGAAGGGATCTTGGAGATCTAGTCTAGTCCAAACCCTGCTTAGGCACGAAACCCACTTTAGACAAATGGTTATCCAATCTCTTCTTAAAAACTTCCAGTGTTGGGGCATTCACAACTTCTGGAGACAAGTTGTTCCACTGATTAATTGTTATAACTGTCAGGAAAATTCTCCGTAGTTGTAAGTTGCTTCTCTCCTTGATTAGTTTCCACTCATTGCTTCTTGTTCTACCCTCAGGTGCTTTGGAGGTGCTGTTGTCAGGTTCCCTCAGGTGCTATTGTCAGAGACCAAATTAAAAAAAAAACAATTTATATGATCAAGAGCAATGGTATATTAGCAAACTACCATTTAAACCTCTTAAACAGCATCATGCCATTCCAAAGTTGAATAAGTTTAGGTCTTTCGGTTTTTACTGGCAACTGCAAAGGGACAAACAGTCTGTGACATTCTTAAGAGGCTGCAGTAAAGATGCCATCTAATGAAAATTGTATAGTCTCAGATTTGGTTCATTCTTAACAAGTGGATATAACTGCAGATCACCAGTCAAGGCAGACTGGAAAATGCAACAGGATGTGTTATAATTTTATGGATATATCTGAGCATCTGTAATAGCAATTTGGGCAGGAACTCTTAAGTCAAGCTTCCACCAGCTTTTTTTATTTTGCAATAGCAAAGAGATTATTCCCCGAGGCAGAATTTGGAGCCTTAGATCTTCCAGGGTGTGTAGATCAAGATTCAGAACACCTTATTTAATTCAAGAAAGTTTTCTTCATTTGTAGCCTTTGAGTTGGGGGTCTAAAGACAGAACAATCATTAGCAGTGGTTGTCTTAAATGTATAAGAATGAATTAGGCACTGAATCACTCTTCAAGTAATATGTCAGGCAACATTTTTATGCAAGCTGCTATAAAAATAGATTCTAGTTCAAATCTTATAAACATTATGGATAAATCAAGGGGCATGGAAAATAATTCTTACACATTTAGCTAGCTTTAATCTAAAGCTTTTAAGTCTTTGTAAGGATAGTTATATACCATAATGCAGAACTGAGTTCTGAACAATTTAATGGCTGAAACAAAATTGTTACCTTTTATGGCTTACAGTTAAAATTGTTACCTTTATTGCTTACACAGTTCTAGTGTTTGTGTATTGGATGAAACTTTGTAAATTTGTTATTATTTAGAGGATGAATATTTAAAGCACTTAATTTGTTTTGTTTTGATGCCATTGATGTGCCATTTATACTGGCAACTGCAGCATGTTTTGGTAAATAGGAACATCTTTGCTTTTATAGAGTTAATCACAAGTTTTTCTTGGTGGCAGAAACTGGCTAATACTTAGGTGGGTTTTCTCAAGGTCTGCCTGAGACTTAGAAAGAATAGCAGCCTTTGTGTGTAACAGTACAAGGTGGGTCTCTGTGTTAATACTTGGCAAGAAAGCTTGCTGGTTGATAAAGCCTGTGCTGAACATTTCAAATGAAAACTGGATAATGGAGGAACAAGAATGCAATCTTGTTTAACATCCATTTAATTTACTATAATTTCAGAGATTTAGTCACCCCAGCACCTTGTCTTTTTTTTAATTGGGCTCTGAGTTTGGAGATACTGTATTTTTAATAGCTATTTCAGCAAGCAAATAAGTAAGACCAGATTAATTGATTTTATTCAATTTGTAAAGCTCCCCAACTCACCAGAGCAACTCTGGGCATCAGAAAATTTAAAAAATCAGTATAATAACAATTGATAGAAATATAAACATCACATCGGTTTATTCATGACAAAAATCTACTTTATTACCTGATAATGATTCAGTCAGTTTGAGTAAGATCAAACTTCCCTTCTTACACATGCATTTGGGAGAATTGGTGACCAGGCCTTATTATGATTTTTGTTACTTCATTTTGTCTTTTTCAGGAGAGCTTTCATGGCACGATGGGTGAAAATAAAGCTCACTTCCATGCAGTTCCATCTAATATCTTCCAACATATTCTACAGCAAAGATACCTAACCCATACAATATTAAACCAAAATGTGGTTTGATTTTTTTCTTAGCTTGATGTATAAATCCACCCACTGTATTATTGTCTGAATATAAGTTTCATCTAGTTTTCCATATCCTGTTGCCATTAAACTGAGACTGCAATTTCAGTAATAATGTTCTTATTTATTGTAACTTCATCATGTAAAGAAAATGACAATTATGCAATCTCAATAGAAAATTTGAATATATTGATTCCCTTGGTTTGCATACCTTTAATAACTTGATCCACATAAATTCTTGATTTTCAAAAGCTATGAAGCAGCTGACTCATATTTATGACCGTTGCAGTGTCCCGGAGTCACCTTTTACAGCCTTCTGATAAACAAAGTCAATGGGGAAGCCACATACACTTAACAACTGTGTTACTAACTTAACAACTGCAGTGATTCACTAACAACTGTGGCAAGGAAGGTCATAAAATGGGGCAAAACTCAGTTAACAAATGTCTCACTCAGTAACAGAAATGTTTGGCTCAATTGTGGTCGTAAGTCAAAGATTACCCATAATATTTCTGAAAGCATTAAAAGATTACAGTACAAGTGAAGTCAACCAATCACCCAATGAAGTGATACATGCATGATTCTACCAATAAAACAAATAGTTTATAGATTTCTTGGTGCTAAGTAAAACAACTACTTTGCTATGGTCATTTGCAAACGGAGATGCTAATACTTTCCTTCTAAAACTGGCATGCTGAATCTCATTTGCAAGGGTACCCAGGGAAGAACCTTTGCAATTGATCTTTAGTTCTTGGCAGGTATCCTAGCACTGAAGGGATCCAGAAATTAAATAAATCCAGAAACTCTTGGACGCCAAAGAAATATGTTGACATAACATTCAGTCCCAAATCAAATTAATTTAAGCATCATAGGAGTTGTTAAGAGTTGATCTTTGACCAGTAACATAGGCGTGTCCCTTGTTGCTTTCTGGACATGAAATCAACCTCAACACAAACACCCCCCCTTCCCCCAATATTCTGTAACAACAGCCTTTCACAAATGTTGTGTAACAATTTCACAAGTATGATGGGCACATAAGTGATTTAAGTCCTATATATAGTGGGGACAATATAAGTAAGTACAGAGAAAAAAATAATAGGGAAAAGAAGAAAAAAAAACTTTAAATTTTTGTTGATGTTCTTTTTGGAAAGGAAAAAGCTATTTTCCCACAGCTAGTTAAGGTCATCCAAAGGCTACTTCTTCTCTTAAAGAGATGCATCCCTTCCCGTTTCTATTGTGTCAGTGTTTCTCAACCTTGACAACTTTAAGATGGGTGAACTTCAACTCCCAGAATTCCCCAGCCAGCAAATTCGCTGGCTGGGGAATTCTGGGAGTTGAAGTCCACCCATCTTAAAGTTGTCAAGGTTGAGAAACACTATTATGCAACTCTATTAAATACAGATTTAAAAAGCAAGTATACAGCTGCCGTCTTGTGACGTCTGAATATTGGGTTTTAGCTTGACTTTGCTGCTGGTTTCCCAAACAACGGCCCTCAGCCCACAAAGGTTTGCTTCCAGCCTCTTTCCCCATTTACACCTAACGAAAATCTAAGGTCGGAGCCTCTGTCCCTTCAATGGTCCCCGGACGGCCACGTTCCCACAACCAGCTTGTCCACCCAGCCACTCCTGCAAAGGTGGCCAATTTCTCCCGCCCACGGGCTCCGATTCCCCTTGCCACTCCTTATTTCCCTGAGTCTCCGTCTTCTTAGGGAAGGATCCGATCCTTCTTTCTGCCCCATGGGCAATCCGGGGAGGAAAGAAGGCGCGACGCCTCCACTCAGCGACCCCCACCCCAGCTTCTCGCCCCGCGGCAGCTTGATCGATCTCTGGCCCTCGTCCACCCGTCGGATCCAGGCTTGATTTCCTTCAGCGCCCAGCGGCTCCCCCTCGCTGCCGGCTTCCTGTGTTGCAAGGAGAGGTGCGGGTAAAAACGAAACTCCCGCTTCCGCCCAGGTAAGAACAAGCCAGGATCGCCCCAGCCGAGCAGGTAAGCTCTTCTGCCGGAGCACTCCCGGGAGCGCTCCCGGCCATTTTCCCGCCTCCGGGAAGCCCCCCTTCCGCCGACCCTGTTGCTGCGAGGTGGAGAACCGGCGGGAAGATGCAGCCAGTCGGGGCTTTTTGCCTTGCGCCCGCCGCCCACTTCCTGAAGGCTGGAAACGTAATGGAGTTGGGGAGAAACTTGTTGCGTTTCGGGTGGGCGGGTTATATTGCAGAGCCTTTCTGGCGGGGCGTCCCTCCCTCCCTCCTTCCTTCCTTCCTCCCTTGCGGTAGGGTTTTTATTTGAGGGCGTTCAGAGCTACCCTATAATCCGCTTAGATCGATCCGACCCCGCTTTGCCCCTATAAAGATGCTGCTGGATTCCCTCGGGTGACTTTGCCCCCGTCTTCTGAGGGTGGCAAAGCTTTATTTCGACCGTCGCCCGGGTTGAAGCCTGAGGGAACAACAGCTTTTAAAAGCCGCTGAAGTGCAAAGTACCAGGCGTCATGGGGATATTTTCAGCTTGGGGCGGTAAACGTTAAACAGCCGCGGCAGTGTTGTGGTTGTGCAGTCTTAGCTGCCAACGACCCAACAGTGCTGACCTTTGATTAGAGGCTAGCCTTGGATCTCGGCTGGCTTGCCGGCTCTCTTTCCTTGCTGGTAACTGGATTCTGGGAAGAATAAAGCTAAAAGTAAGAAGAGGGAGCTCCTTCCTTGGGAATCTCCTTGGGATCAAGTATTGATCCTCCTTTTGCTGTTTCTGGGCTAAACAACCCACCATCACTGATCACCACCTCAAGGTTTGGTATTCCTATGCGTTGGGGAACCCCAGATTTGTGCAATTCCAATTCCCGGAATTCTCCCCCCCCCCCCCCCAAAAAAAAGGTTACTTTTATAAGAGTAACCCTAGTTCACTAAGTGTAGATTTTTATGCACAGTAGCAACCAATATATGGAAGAAAAGAAGAATGAAAAGTATGCCTTTTAGGATAGCTTTTTTTTTTCACTTTGCAAATTAAGTACGGTACTAATTCTAGGTAACTTCATGATGAAATGAATATTAAAATACATTTGTTTCAGAGTGCATTTTTAACTCCCAATCTAAAACTCACAAATAAAGCAAAGTTTAAATACTGTTTTTAAAAAAAATAAAAGAGGGGATTCTTTCAATGTTCTACTTAAACATACAAATCTGGACAGACTGGGACAAATATAATATTATTATCCAAGAGAGTTTATTGTAGTATCTGTTGTGTAAGGATGCTTCAGAATAGAAGAGGGCTTAGATGATGATTGATATAATATCCTAGAATTTTCAGTTTCTCTTGTTGCTGAATTTGCATCTAAGAATTTACCTAATCCCCAAAGCAGGAGTGGGGAGAAAGCTTTTGCAATTCCAGGGTCACGGTATGCTTGAGAAATCCCAGTGAGTTCCCAAATGCAGTCAGTTTTTTAAAAGCCTGTCTTACATACGTATCTATTAATACACAGAAGGCCAAATAAAGAAACTTGAGACTGTGATGTAATAAAACATACCTATCCAGGGAGTAAACTCAGTACAGTTTCTGAATAGGCATACTAATAATCATCTGCAAATACCATTAAATAAACAGTATGACTTATTTAACTTATATGTGACTGATTTTATTCCTTAGTTCTCCATGATGTCAGGCAATGTTACGTGCCTTTCTGAAAGTAATCCTATTTGAAGTCTAGGGTTTTATTCTTAATTGGTACACGGTTGCAGCCTAAGGATTTCCATTTGGTGAGACTTCTTTTTATACTGATCTTCCATATGTCCATATGCTCTAAAAGTAAGGAGGGTTGGGCCTGGGTTAGTCCTGGAACTGTAAACTAGATTGACAAGTTGAGAGAACATCTGGAAGAAGATAAATGGATGTATCCATGCGATAACTGAGATTTAAGATAGACTTAAGGAAGCTTTATATTTAAGCATGTATGAGATTGGTATGTTTTCACTATACAACAGAGCAAGGATTTCCTAATTGGAAAATGATAATGATTTTAAATTACAATTCTAAACAATTCTGTTAAATTGTTGGTTCACATATGAGGTTTTATTTTTAGCTGAGTGTGATGGAAAATATGGAATGCAAATCCCGATTTTGTTCTTATAATCATCATGCTATGCAAACATAATGGTTTAACATTATACATAAATGTAAACAGAATATTCTCCTGAATACTATGTGATGTAAATTGTCCAGTATTACCCTGAACTGATTTAGTCAGGTATATATCTGTAGAAGAAAGACAAATTTGCATTCAACATGGGAAGCCAAGGATAAGATGCCAATTTTCTTAGTATGGCTTCTCTTTATCTTGGTATGATTCTGTTGGTAGCAATGCACAGTTTATACATATTGCCAGATAGTATGTATATGAAAGTAGTCTTAATTTCAATAATAGCAGGACAATGTGATGGGAACATTTTTGTGTTGGTCTAGATTCCATCTCTATGTGTAGCAAGTACAGTCTAGATTCCATCTCTGTGTAGTGAGAACAGTTAGTCCTCGATTTATGAACACAATTGAGCCCAAAATTTCGGTTGCTAAGCAAGGCAGTTTTAAGTGAGTTTTGCCCCATTTCACCACCTTTCTTACCATGGTTGTTAAGTGAATCACTACTGTTGTTAAGTTAGTAACACAGTTGTTAAGTGAATCTGCCTTCCCCATTGACTTTGCTTGTCAGAAGGTTGCAAAAGGGGATCACATGACCCCAGAACACTGCAACCGTCGTAATTGCGAGTCAGTTGCCAAGTATCTAGATTTTGATCTCAGGATGACGGGGATGTTGCATTGACCATAATTGTGAAAATGGTCATACACCACTTTTTTTCCAATGCTGTTGTAACTTCAGGCACTAAATGTAAGGTAAGGACTTGATTCATTTAACAACCATGTTGGTTGTTTCAGATTGAAATGTTCTCTGGGCCCACGGTAATACTTTTACACACATCTATATCTGTTTAAGGGCTCAATGGCTAAGATGCTTAGTTTATCTATCAGAAAGATCTGCAGTTCGGTGATTCGAATCCCTAGTGCCGCATAATAGAATGAGCTCCCGTTACTTGCCCCAGCTTCTGCCAACCTAGGAGTTCGAAAGCACGTAAAAACTGCAAGTAGAAAAATAGGGCCACTTTGATGGGAAGGTAAACAGCGCATTTTGGCGTTTAGTCATGACCACGGAATTGTCATCAGACTCTTCGGCTTAGAAACGGAAATGAGCACCATCCCCTAGAGTCAGGAATAACTAGCACGTATGTGCGAGGGGAACTTTTATCTCTACCTTATATCTGTTTAAGGCTTTTATTGCCACATTAAAAGGGTACAGAAAGAAATATAAAATGCACTTCTTTCCATATCCTTTAATGTGGCAATAAGTCTAAACAGGTATATATAGATATATGTAAATGTGTGCTTGCCATTTATGTTCTTCAGAGTAAGATATGTTGAAAACCAAAGCTTAATCTGCATCTTTATTCCAAAATTTAGGTCATACTGAATCTACAGTGCAGATAAGCCAGAATGCCAGAAAATCCAATTACAGGTAAGTGTGTTTGAAATAAGCTTGTCACGTGGTTCAAACATTTCAATTATCTTAAGTATTTTTTTTTAATGAATTGTTATGTTTTGGGGGATCCAACAGACAAGCAGCAGATCCTGCGTATTCTGGAGCGTCTACTAATGAAACTTCATGAGAAAGGAGATACTTCCCACCATGATAATCTGGCTTTTCTATACAATACTCTGAAGAATCCTTTATTCAACCACATGCTGACTCTTCAGCAGTCAATAAAGCAGCTGAAAGAACAAGTGAGTAATAAAAGAGAAAGATTTGATGGATGCTGATTGGTTATGTTTGCAAGATAGTTTTAAAGCAGTAGTAATGTTTGTGGGAAGTATCAGGATCTCACCAAGATGACTTATCACTTTGTTGTTTGTATGTACACTCTGATCAGCATGTAATACAATAGCTATAAATAAAAATTTAAAATTGCAAGAAAATTCTAAAGCAATTAGCAGGTAACAGTTAATAGCATAAAGGAGGAACTGGGTGGCTTTTAACAGCTACCATAACATCCAGTTATGGATAAGAATTTTGCAACCTTTTTAGAGGTTTATGAAAGGTAATCACCCAGGAGAAGAGTAACAGCATTCTTGTCACATTGGCAATTAGTATTATTAACTTTTGGAAATACGAAACCTGATCACCATTGGGTGTGCAATAGACATTTTAATAACAGTTGTGAGACAGATTCTACCTCCAAGTTTGAATAAAAACAAGCTCAGCTTTCATATGAGAATCTTATATTTCTGTTATTGCCCTAATAGTAGCACTCCAATCTGGGCCAAAGTAAATAGTCTTCTATTGCATATAAGATATTACAGTCTTATCTATAGCAGCTGCCAGTGTAATTTTGAAGATATATTTATCTGGATCATCTCCAATCGTCACCTGATATTCCCTGAAGCATTACATCACTTCACTTAATAGCTGTCATAAAGACTGTATTCTTGTCTCAACAGTCTACAACAGAGACTGGTTTTGTGAGTTCTGTGGTAACTCCTATGCCAAAATGTGTTTAAACTGTATTTTATTTAATTCAGAATTACAGGAAGCTTTTTATTTATATGGGGTAACAAATGTCTTGCTTAGCAACAAAAATTTTGGGCTCAAAGGACTACCTGTATTATCTGTTACTTTTTCACAGTTGGATTACCTGGATTACCCCCTAATTACCCCCCCAAAAAATCCAACCCAATCCAACAATCCAACAAAGTTTATTCTTTTGGAGTTTAAAAGTTCTTTTATGTAAGAAAACCAAGAACATGAAATAAAAATAAAAAAAATAAATCCTGAACTATAAGAATCAGCTTATATTACCAGTTTAGGATACTTATTTTTTTCTACCTTGCTTTTAGTTTCAAAATAATTCTCTTTTGGGGGTTTCATACACTTGAGGTAAATAATGTGAATATTGACATGTTCAGTTACTCGTTGATTCAGTAATATTCCAGAAAGGAAATTTGTTTTTCAAACTGAACTTCCATCTTATTTAAGAAGTACTATATTCCCACTAATGCTATTATTTTGTATTCATTATCAAGTATTTAGAATTTGTGGTAATTCTTGTCTTGTTCTACACAGCTTAGGTATATGCCTCCAGATCGTTCAGTGGATTTTGATTTTACTAGACGAGGATTGCTGGTATTTGATGCTGACCCACATCCTGTTGTTAATGGGAACATCCAAAATGATAAGCAAATGGCTCCACTAATTTCCAGATTTGAAGTGGATGAATTTAATTTGATAATCCAAAAGATGGCAAAGGTAAAAACACAGTGGTGCATTATATTAAAGTTTCCTTTTTATTCCAAACCATACGGTTATTAAGGTAGTTTCTGAATCATAAATTATTGTTTTAAACCAAGTTTCATTGCCTCCTTAGCATATATACAGCGCTTAAGACGCCTCACAGGCATAAAATACCACCAAACTTGGTGCTGCTTACCAAAGATAGTAGTATTTTGATATTGATTGTTACATATACTGTATGGCAAGGGTCCTCAAACTTTTTAAACAGGGGGCCAGTTCACGGTCCCTCAGACCGTTGGAGGGCCGGACTATAGTTAAAAAA
>JAEANM010001903.1:2076-14038 GCA_017656035.1 Myanophis thanlyinensis
GAGAGGGAGAGAGAGAGAAGAAAGCAGAGGTCAGCGAGAGGCATTTTTAGGTTCTGCCCCAAGAATCTATTTTCCCCCGCCACAAAAAGGAAATGCAAAATCTTGGAGTCATCCTTCTGTAAACTACCTTTATTTTCATATTCTTTAAAGAAAGATTGTTGGAGCCTTCGTATTTTTTAGAATTTGCTTTCTTTTTCTAGTTGGCTAAAAAACTAACGTTTACAAAATGCTTTCTACATGAGAAAATTAAACTTAGTCATATGCCTGTCTAGTATACTTTGCTACAGCATGTTTTAAGATTGAAAAATCATTTTGGGTGTACTACTAAGTGGGAAGTCAGAATCCAGAATTATTCTGGATTTGAGATCTTGGTCTTGGAAAGAATACCTCCTCCTACCTATTCACTGACATTGTCTTCAGAGGTTCTTCTCTAATTGTCCATATAGCCCCAGAGATGTTAGTGCCTTCTTGAGGAATGTCTTCATCAAACAGACTTGTTTGGTATCTACACTTCTCTTCAATATCAGGCTAAAATTATTTTATTTATCCATTAATGAACTAATCCAAACACTGAACTTTTTTTTTTCAAAATCATAATATATTTTTATGGCCTCTTTGAACCATTTTCCTAATGTATACTCCAATTTGCTGTAACTGTGGAGAGGAGCTACATCATCATTGTAGAAACAGAATGACTGGCTCAAATAAAAACATTTGAAGCATGTGTAATTTGGAGCTACAATGTTGTCCCAGAAGCAAAGATCCTTTCCTGCAGCCGATGGATCCAAGGAGTCCAATGCTAAGTTAGTTCACTCACCCATAGGCCCCATTGCTTATAAGTTTAATAGTTTCAAAGTCTCCTTCTCCTGGTGGCTTCTTTGGCTTTGGAGTGGTCCCACGACTCTGCAATATTAAGCATTCAGAGGCCATGAATGGTCCATAAGGAGACAAGAATTCAATTCTAACAGAAGTTTAGCTTATAGGATGCTTTTTAGATATAAGTTAACACAACATTTGGATCTGAAATCTGTCATTCAGAAACAGTAGTCATTTAATTTATAAATGCAGAAATATAAAAATTTAAGAAGAGTCAACTGCACAATAAAATACATAGTTAAGCAATAGCATTCAAATCCCAATAATGCAAATAATAATAACAATAGTCCAGACAGAATCTCTGTTCTTCAGTAAAGTACTAGTACATGTATCTTCATCACATTCTCACCAATAAAGAACAGGAAACTTGGAATAAAGCTGCAGAACCTTTTCTAAGCTGCAAACCACATTAGTGACCTAATTAAGAGCTGATACCTCACTTCATAAAAGCAGGGCTAAGACAAAGTAGATGGGACAAAGACCAAAATTATGACTGATTCTATGTAAATTTTTAATCTTCTACTGAGAGTTAATCTTTGTAAGTCTTCAGAAAAAAATGATGAAGCCCTAAGTATTCTTCTACCATTTATTTACATTATAATATATTTGCATATTAAGGACTTAATTGATCCACTGTGATTTAAAAATCAAACGTAAATACATCATTCAAATTTAATAAACTGAAAACGATGCTGAAAACCTAATACCATCTGCCAATTTAATTCCATTTCCAAAGAGCCGCTGGTTAGCTTTCTAGTGCCTTTGAAACAATAATGCACGATGATTTTCCAAAGGGGAAAGGAGGTGGAAGAGGTTCCCTTGGTGTCTCTCTATTCAGACTTTTCTGCTCAAAACAAATATGCCATCACCAAATTATTAACAGACTGTGGTAAGGGAGAGATTGAGCAAGGAAAGCAGTTCCAGCCTGGGAAACAGTAGGATTCAGGAACAATGTACCCTCTGCACTAACCAAGAACTAAGATTTAACATCCTGGACCTTCCACCACTCTCTTCCACTTTCAGGCTATTCCTTTTCCCTCACACAGGCAGGTTCCATGCACAATCCATCTATCCTCTATCTGGCTGTTTTGTTTCTTGTCCAGTCCTCTTATGATCATTTCTCCTTCTGACCTTTCCCCTCTCTTCCATCAGTCACACTCATAAGCCATCATTCATGCCCAGGCCTCCTCCTTCTGTCCCTTAGCCACCCATATCATGCCTCTTTCATAGCCCTCCACTCTTCCATAAGTGGAGTTTTCTTCCCATCCTTTTCTGACCAATTTCTAACAATTGTTGCTGTTGCCACCATTGGGCAGAGCAATTTAGATAGTCTCTCAAATCAATTTGTCATAAGGACCAATAGTAGCTTTCCAACATCTTCAGTTGCACTATAAAAATCAAAAACTACATCTTGCCAATAGCATATAGCCTCACTGACACCGTTCAAAGCAAAAATGGGCAATTTTGTTGAGGGAGCAGGTCATTATTTTAGATAATTTATTGCTTAGCTACTCTCCCCAAAATATTGTATTGAACATAACTGAGACATAGGGCTCAGATTTTCATCAAAATATAAGATATAGTAATTCCTTCATAGGGGATATCTACTTTTTAGTCATAAAATTGCATAAATACAATCTAGGGGAGAGGTCACAAAAATGGGGCTAGACAGCTGCACGTGGGCAGCCCACCTCTCTTTTAAACTGCCACCATCTTAAATGGCTAATTGAGTTGGCATCCCCAGATCTGTTTTCATCATGACTGAACAAAAAAGATGGTTTAATTTCAGCACTTTCCCCAAACCTTTAATTGCTTTAAACTTTAAAATGTGAGATATGTAAATCTTAAATTAGCCTACATGTTTTACTATATTTAGTCAGTAGATCAATAAAAATTCTTAGTTGGTTAACTAGTTGGAATACAAATTAAGTGCACATTTATTTCACTTTAATTGAACAAAATATTAAATACAGTCTTTCCTTGTAACAAGCAAAGCTGGCATTTGTTTACTACTTTGTACATAATTTCAAATATTCTTCAACAGCTCAAAATCACACACACCCAAGCTAGAGTCCAAAAAGGTTGAAATGTAATTAAAGAAATCCATGAGAGGTTTGGATGCATTTATTTTAGTTAACATGTGCCCCCCATTCCAAACAACCAATGTAAAAATAATAGTTGAAACTGAAGGAGGCTTGTGATATTGTAATTTACTGGATAGACAGCATTATTAGTTGCCCAAGGGGGAAAAGTAGGAAAAGGTATTTGTTTAGTACAAATCTCTTCCACAAGCAATACCTAGTTTGGGCAGCTCTTTGAAATTAGGTTTCTGATTTAGAAATAATATTTATTGTATCTTAATTAATCTTTCTAGAGTACTGCATGCATGAAACCTAGGAGGATTTACTTCTGCAAAGAAATGCAATCAATACTGATTCTTTCATATGAATACATATTAATTTACATAGGACAGATGTAAGCATATTGGAGGGAAAGTACCTTGGAAAGCTAAATATAGTATAAAATGAACCTATGAAAAATACAATACAGTACATAGTAATTGAACAACTTCCACTATCCAAAGCAACATAGTACTCTTGAGATCACAGAAGTAATGCTGCTATTTAAGTAGCACCCTTCCTCCCAAAGCATCCATATTATTGATGTCTAATTTATTTCCAGTTGCTGCTAGTAGAAGTATAGAACTTTAGATATAATTCTGAATTTCAAAGACTGGGACTTTTAAACATGGGCATTTGTGGAGAAGAAGGAAAGGCAAATGATATATGCCTGGTAAATGCCATAATTTATGTTTTTTGCATCGATACAGTTTTTGAATATTATATCACCGCACATTTTTACTTAATCTCAGCTTGTTATGAAAATTTCTGTCTTCTTGCACAAATGGGATATTCCTCTGAGGCTTAGTAGTAAAGACAGACTGCAAGTGGGGCATTTGCACAGCATGATGAACAAATCACTATAAAGGTGTGTCTGTGGGAGTCCCTGTGTGAAAACCCCCCCCGGCTAGGATGGGGTTGGCCAAGCTGACCTGTATACTGACCTCAGTGAACTCCTCTGTCTCAGGTGTGTTGGATCCTCCACTATCGTGCTCCTCCACATACAGCACATCTGACGACAACAAGGTTTGGGAAGAGCCAAAGGGAGAGCCAAGGGAACAAGGCTTTAGCAACCCCATTGTCATTTATTAAAGCATAGAAAGGGTGAAATCTAGACACACAGAGCCATGCATATACACAAAGGCACATGCATGTGGTGTAAATGGGTATATATAAAAGCTCCATGTGTTCTAATGGCAAATCAGAAGATTCGACCATGCACTTGCAAGCACATCTGCATGCAGCTCAACACACAGCAGATCTGCGAAAGCCTCTTTATGCTGATGTGCACATATTGGCAATTTTACTCACACTCACAATGCAATATAAATGCACTCATGAAATCCAACTTAGAGAAATACGTATGTGTATATGTGCATATCTAACATTGGATGTAGCTGAGCATATGCTACCTTGCCAGTGTAAATACAGTACACTGACAAGCTAAAGCATTAAAAAATAAATTGTCCTAATGAAGAAACACGCAACAGACCTTCTAGCACCTGGGGCCTTTGATCTACCACTTTCCAGAATTTGTATGCAAATTCCATTATTATTTCTCTGGAAATCCAGATCATGATTCCTAGTTAGACAACTTTGAACAATTATCAATCCTGTTCACACGACGAATCCATACAATGCGTCCCCCACTGAGAGGATAAGGTGAAATGGAGAGTCAGTTTTGAATGGGAAGCCAAGTTGAAGCAAAGGGGTTAACAGCCCTCTTTTGCAGTCTGATAAAATCCAGAGCCCAGATGCCTACAGCAAAGGTCCTAAAAATAAAAACAGAAGCCATTCCAAAAATCCTTCACATTGTGCACTTTGTCTTAATTTTACTCAGATGAAGCAAGCAGCATAACCTAGACTTTGGAATCTGCCACCTGTAGTAATTTCATAACCCTGGATGTCATGGATTGGAATATCAACATTTAGATAATTCAGCCCAATTCAACATGCAACAAATAGAAAGTTATTCAGCTTGGCAAAAGTCTGAAAAGAGGGAAATTGAGAAATGTTTGTGTCATTCTATACAATTTTTAATGGCTATGTTGTACATATTTAGCCACAATTGAGAGGGGGAAAGACAATGGGGTTCTAAATTTCATTAAATCATCCTGTTTATGTAGAAGCACAGTTGATGCTGTAAGAGAAGGTTTGCCGTAACGCTGAAAACTGAGGTTTGAAGTCAAGGTGAGAAAAGACTTGCTGTTCATCCAGCATCTTTTTGCCATGTGAAGGATTCCAATCCCCTATCATAACCAGACTTCTTCTACAAGTAGGCTGATTTTCCTTTTATGCTATCCCATATGAATTTTAATTTTTTAAAAAAAGTGTACGTATTTTGGATTTCTTAATAACTAAAGCTTCACTGTCAGCTTCTCTCTTATTTATCTCCAAAAAGTGCCTATCTACCCCAGCATTCTTGAAAGAATCCCAGAAATCACCAAATACAAGATAGTAATCCAGAAATTTACTAGTAGACAACAATTTACTTTCTTCTCCTTTCTACTAGACAGGTAACAAATTCTTAATAGCTCAATAAATTTAACTCTTTTGTTCAGAACCTAGAAATATGCCTATAGGTTATCTTGACTAACTTCTTTTTCGAAATCTGTTGCACAAGGAACAAAAATGGCCCAAGAATAAAGGATCATATTAAAGAAAATGAAGATATTTGTACTGTATGGAATCCATGTAATATTGAATTGAATAGTCAGCATGACAAATATCCAAAGGAGTTATGAGATGACCATGCTAATACATGCAAGAGATGACACACAAGTTATGGTCACTTGACATATAACAAATATTGTGACTTGGGTACATATACAGAGACAAGGCCACTTAAAGATAGATAATTTTGGTTGCATTACCTGGAAATGGGTCTCGAGTCAGTCCCAACTGGCTTATGATGTAACGAGGAATATCTGTCTTCACCAGATGTCCCTCTTTGGCATGGTCTTCAGCTGCTTCCAGCAAGTGGTAAAACTCCTCAGGATTAAATTCCTAGAGATAAAATGCAAAGCAGGCTAGAATTAGGATGGAGATTAACAAAGAAGAACTGATTTCAGAGAACCACAAAGGAGACAGCTAGGGAAGTGTACTGCTAAAAGCAATGGATGTGGACCTGGGTAACAAGATCCATCAACCAAAACAGCCATTGTTCCTCAGATTAATATTACCCTCAGTGTTTTTAGATGGAGGGTCTCAGTTTTACCAGACAAGAAGGTACCTTGCAGCTAGCTTTTTTTCTCCTTAAGGAAAGAAAATAGGAATGGGAAAACACTGAAAATTACTTATGGAGGTGGCTATCTGAACTGCTTCTGAAATTTTGTGAATTAGGTTGGGCAGTTTCATAGTAAAATCTAAATGAAAGCCTTCATAGGGAAGAAAAATAGTGAGAATCAAGAGGAATAGTTGCTAGAGCTGCCACGTCCTGAGATCCTACGTTGACAAACATGACAACATTTCTCATGGCTATTCCTTGAACCTGACTATAACCTAATTACAGGAATGCAAATGCACACCAACATACTTAACAGACAAATCAAGGAGAAGGCTTGGATAGATAAGTAACTTTATTCAAATATTAAGCAACCCTAATTGTGATAAAGAACATCAGTAGATTATACAGTTCTGTCTGTCTGTGTATGTGTGTTCACATACACATTAAACTTAAGGCTTTTCCCCCTGCTTTTTTATTTATCAGGTTACTTGTAGTCCATTTGGCTGTTGTTGGTAATGGCATTGCATTTTCATAAATACCTTGTCTGTTCCCAGGCTCTGCATTTCCTATTGTCCTACTTCTCCACTTCATATTATCTATATGAAGCAAGGGAATTGTCAGGACTGGTTACTGCCTTCAGTACTGTAGATAATGTATGGCGAATATGGCACCTGAATGCTAAAGGATCCCGACTCTATTCTTTTACAACAAGAGTATTCCAGCTGAGATGCCAGTGTGTTTACAGCACTGTTGATGATCATGGGGAACTTTTTATGTTAACAGCTATCAGTGAAATTTAATGTTAATAAAAAGTTGCAATTACTGAGATTTTGATTTCAACCACTGAAACATCTGTATAGCTGAATCACAGTAGATAAATTACAAGGATTTGTATGTGACCACAAGTTAACAGAAGTGGAGAAAGACTGGGGAAAAGGCAACCAACGTTGCGGCAGAAGATGTGGACATGCAGAGCTCCGTGGAGTCCCACTGATTTCTTCCACTTGGAGAAGCCCTACGGGACCAAGTCACCCTGTAGGGGTGACGAAGACAGAGAGGATGCTTTGGAGGTCGCAAGGTGAGCACAGTCTCCTCATCTGACCCAAAGAAAGCCCCTTTATCCACTGGAAGAGAGGATGGCCATTATGACTGAACTGAAGCTGTGGCAGCTGAAACGGAAGAGAAGAAGGGAAAGATCTTGCAACAGTGTGTACGATTTGGGTGATAAATTGCTAATTTTTGCTGTGGAATTTTTCCTAAAACACCCCCTAAGAAAAGTGGGACTCAACTGAAGTGATGATTTCCCGTACCCCAAAGAAAAGTGGCAATTAGAATTTGGAGCGAATGTCAGATCCGGAAAAGAAAGAAAATAAACTTTAAAGATAAAAGATGGACTGGATTGGCTAATTTTTCAGCAAATTAAACTGTCTCAAAATATTGGACCATACCTCTCTTGTCATCTTGATGTGAGGGATTTTGGAAAAATTATTAAAATAAAAAGAAAATATCTTCAGGACTATACTCGCAGCCGAAGCAGAGAAAAAAGATTAAGAGTGACACCTACTGGTCGGGGAAGACTTACAGAAATGAGAAAGCGATATGTGAAAGCTTGTTATGCCTAAAAGAGAAGCTGAGATATATTAAACACTGCAAACTGATTATACTTGGTGTTTGGAGACAGACTGTGAGAACATTTAACTTCTAGAAACCTTGTGGATTACAAATTTACAAATCTGCTGGACAGTGTGAAAGTGTGAAACAGTTTGAATTTGCTTTGAAGAAGAGATTGATAATGAACTATTCAACAGAGTGATTTGTGAACTACTTGAATATTGGCTTTTTTCTTGGTTCAATAGATAATTGAAATATTGGGATTTTGAAAGACTATTGAATAAAAATTTAAAGTAAAGCAAAGTTTTAATTTATTAAAATAAGGCAAAATGTCACAACAAGGAGAAATAAATGTATTACTAAAAGAAATATTATTGATGTCCCAAAGCATGCAGGAAGAGATGACAAGGAATCATAGGGAGATAAAGCAATTGATTCAAGATATAACTATGAGACCATAAAACTATGAGCAAATGACACTGAATAAAGAACAGGAAACCCAGAAAATAGAGGAGAAAATAGAAAGAAAAGAGAAAAGACAGGGGAGAAAGCATGACAAATGATACAAAAAGATAAAAAAGAGGAGATAGTAAAAACTTATGAAACAGAAAAAGCAAACTATATTTTAGATATCTCTTATATTTTAAGAGACTAAAATATAAAAGAGGATATACAGAAAGATTCTTATGAAGTGAAGAAAGAATAATTGAAGGGCATACCGAAGACCCCAAAGAATGACAAAGCTGTAGAGATAGATGAAATACTTAGATTAAATATAAAATCTAAGAAGATACAAGATCCCAGGGAAGGAGCTATGGAGATGTGCCAAGAAGTCCATAGGAGTTGAAATTAAAAAATGGCAAGAGATAGGGATAGATATAGAATACCTTTCAAGACAGGAGTTGTTTGCATTAGAATTAGGATATAGGTAGAACTGAAAAATGGGGAAAATATTATTATGTATATTTCTATATAGTATCATACAAGTATTAAGTAGATGTAAAGATTAGAAACTGAAAGATGACAGTACGTGTTTTTATTAATAGTTAGATAATTGAAGCAAAAGTTAGAAACTAAAAGGTTAACAGAATGATTAATTAATGAAAAATGATTAGTATGAAGAATAAATATTATCAATGTTACTATAATTATAATTATGATTATTACTAGATTTAAAAAAGGTATCCAAACAACACACTGTTTATGTAGATATTAAGTTTTTATGTAATTTCAAGGAAATTTATAATTGTATTTGAAAGAAATTGTACCTAGACAGTACACTGTAATTGCAGAAATGGAAATTTTATATATAACAAGGAAACTATACAATAAAATAACAATAAAAAAAGAAGTGGAAAAAGACTGCAAAATTGCTAAATGGAGTCTCCATTTTTTGAGGGAATATTCCTCAAAATTCTGGCTGCTGAAAAGAAACAATGGATGAAGGCCTTGCCTGTTGAATTTCCAGAAATATTTGCATTGATGGATACAAGATACTGGCTCCCTTCCCTAATCAGCTGACAGTTAACCCCTTACACTGAATATATAGTTAAGACTATCTATCCTATCATGTGGCATTTTATATTAGTCTTACTTAGCCTGGCCCTGGGAGTTGAATTGGACTACCTCCCATCATATCCTGCCATCATGTTGTATCTGACTGGATTTTTAACTGTTGGGTCTAGTAGGGATTACATTGGGGAAGATTGCTATGAGGAATTAAGAAGCCTCTTTACAGCTCCATTTATAATCTGACCTGGATGAAAAGAAAAAAAAAGCAGAGAAGCTAAATAAACACAGCTAAGCATTTTAATTTTGTTTAAAAGAAAACCCTATGCCCTATTACAATTCTTCTGAAACCCATGTCTGGAGCACAAGCTTTGCTTGTCTCAATTCCAGATTGGAGAAAGGGGAGGTATAAACAAACAGGAGCCCCTGTCTGCCATCCTCCTCCTTCTGATGCTGCCATGTTTCTGAGCCAGACAACAAAGACAGCGTCAGCCTACCAATGCAGTGCAGCAACTGGCTGGTTGAGAAAAAGTGTTCTGTGATTGGCTGCTGTGTTGTCAAGGTAACACACAGGCACCTTCAAAACTAGTCTAAGCAGATACAAGTCGGGTTGATGATCTGAGCCCTCCAACGATAAAGGGTAGAGCCCAGATGGGATGATAGAAGGAATTCTTGAGCCAGGTGGAAGCTCGCTCATGCTCAGCTCAGAACTGGTTTTCAATACCAGATTTAAAGGAGTATGTGAAACAACATGATGCTCCACTTGGGAACTGAACTAGAAGAAGCTTAATTCCAGCAGTAGTGACTGTGGGAATGTTTTGGGGGCACAGTTGGAGCAATAAAGGGAATTGGACCTGTTCTCTGGCTGTGCTGCTTTCATGCCATGCCCTGGGTCATCACAGCATGCATGAATGGAATGGAAGACAGCTGAACCAGGTGAGCTATAATCTTACAATCTCTGATGCTAAGACAAGGGGAACTCTTCACTCACCTCTTCTAAATTCAGTGCAGCAAAGATAGCTACAAGAAAGTAGAGTTTTGTGTACATGTGCCCCTCTATCTTTGTGTCTGAGCATTTAAGAATGGGTATGCATCCCACAGTGATTCCACAATATCACAAGCAAATCTTAAGGCCTAATGAAATAAATATAAACAAGGGGAAAGGAAGATCAAAATCGTAACAATCTTCTTCCTAACTCCAATACTGCCATTTCCATACCTGTTAATTATGTGTTGATCTTCCCTGTGTGGAATGTTATATAGTCACTAAGAAAGGCTTATGATATGTTTGTATAGAAAAATCTATTGACAACAGGGGCACACACTTTGGGTCCTTCTGCTGATTCAAAGCATACCCACACATATGCATGCACTCCACCCTTCTATGCCTCACCAGGCATTCTAGTAGGCGAGCTGGACGGGAGATGATAATGAGTAGCTTCTTCACCAGTTGAGTGACAAAGGTCACCTCTTCACTCTCAGAGCGTTCATAAGCCTACAAGCAACAGAAGAATAGGCTCATTAGTGGAGGAATTAGCTTGCCATTATGAAAGACCACAGTACTTACCAAAACTACCTCACTATGACCTCATTACTGGAGCTTTTAATTCTACCAGCTGACTAGGCACTTCATGTAAGTGGCCTTTCCAACTTCCATCACTTAAATCTATTTTTTCCTCATAAAGGCTACTCCAAGCCTTGATTTTTCAGACCCCTTTTAACCAAGCTCCCTATAAGTTTTATTCATATTTCTGATATTTTAATTTTCTGGGCTGCTGACACTCACATCTTTCAACAGCTTCTCCATGTTCTCTTGCAACTCATAGAAATACACAGTAGTGATGAGACCCTCCTGGGACTTGGCCAAACAGTCTCGTGCCAGTTCAATGACTTGGTGGTGGATGAAACTGAGTGCCCCATCAGCCAAAGGCAACACACTGTCTGGCTCATAGGATTTAATGAAATCTTGTAGTTTCTCTTCCATCTGTGCTGTGGCCTGTTGGGGAAAGAAACAATTCTTGCATAAGGTAAAAAAGGACAGTCCCATAATTCAGACTAAGCCCCATTTTTTAAGCTCAGAAAAGAATCTGAGAATCTTTACCCTCAAACTTTACACTGCATTAACCACACTGTCATATTATCAAAAAGAGAAAGAGAAAAAGAGAAGAAGAAAAAGAGAGAGAGAGAGAGACCTGGATCATAAAGCAGCTCTAATATCTGAATAATTCCCTGTCTTCTTTAAGGGAATTATTCAAATATTAGAGCTGTTTTCTTAAATAAAAAAGTGTTAGCTCTTTTCTAGTATCAATTAACCTGTTGTCCTCTGACTTTGGTATGCTTTATCTCTTTTCTCTTATTTTCTTGGAGAAAAAGAGACAATCTAAAGTGATTCTGTTCATTCTTAAATTCATTTAAATGTCAAAAACAAGATGGGATGGATCCAATCTTTCTGCCTCCAGCTTGCCCACTGCTTCCCCCTGCCCCCATGTAAAACAGTTCAAGCTTCAATGATTAGGCTCTTTCCTATTCAACCCTTACCTTGGGGAACCGCTCCTTATAAACATGATTCATCATTACTATCTCATTGTCATAGGAGGATGGAGACCGGCCCGGGCTGCAA
>JAEANM010001903.1:14048-26052 GCA_017656035.1 Myanophis thanlyinensis
AATAATAATCATCATCATCATCATCACAAATCAGTTCTTGGTGATAGTCTTTTCCATTTCTTTACACTTTCTATTTCCCTCAATTTTATTTGAAAACCTCATGCCGTATTTATTTTACTTTATTCAGTGAGGCAGTATATACTGTATTGTAGAGGTTGGCAGACAGCAATTAGGTTAGGGTTAGGGTTGGAAAAAAAGAAACTATGCATGGGAAGGAAGGATGATCCAAGGAATACTATTTGTGCAATATTTTCTTGTGCACTGAAAACATTTGCTGGTTAAGTGTGCGCTTATCCTAAGTGCACATCCACGCTAATGAGACAGCATTTTGCATCTGGAGTCAACTGCTCAGTCTAGAAAAAAGCAAAGTAGCTTCTTCAACATCAAATAACCCTACCCTTTGTGCACTCACTTCCACAACCAGTAATCATTACACACCAGCAAAAGAGTGCACAAAATCAAGGGTCGACAACAGGCAAGAAGGTGGAATAGGGAATGTCAGCTGGGATAGAAAAACATACAAGGGCAACTTATGTCCAGGTTACCATCTACAGCAGATACGACTGCAATAAAAGGTGAAACCTACAAAAACGAGATCCCTCTTCTATTCTGAAAGTTTAACCTTTGATTAAGATTGTGCATAATAATATAGGAAGTATTGTAAAAATATTGCCACCACTTTGGAAACAGTATGGCATCCTTCCCAGACCTATTGTTCCTCAGATGTATGAGACTACAACTCCCAGCATTTTCAGCCAGCATGTAATTCTGGAAACAACTACCACATACCTGGAAGAGAGTAAATTGGGAAGGTTGATAGAATGGAATTGCACCAGAGCCCTTTGATTATAGATGTATTTCATTAATTGTACTGCAGGAGCCTTTCAATACAAAGTTAAACTTTTCTTTCACGCTTCCTATTCGGCTCATATCAGAATAGCAAATTGATCTTCTCAGAAGTAACAGCCAATGGGATTTTGATAAGTGTACTATCTCTTTGAAAATGTGAACTGCAATATATTTCATATTTACTGGTATAAATGATATTTTGTAACTATTTTGTGTTAAATGATATGGCATGTTCTATTCCATTCCGTTTTCTCTTTTAGAAAACTAAGTGCATTCAAATTCAAATTCAAATTTTATTTGTCACATACATAGTCATACACAGTACGATATAAAGTGAAATGCTTATGTGACTGTCCCGTGACCATAGATTAAGGAGATTCCTTAAAACTATCATTTTGCCCTTTCAAAAGTAGATCGGACTTGCTTTGGATGATGCTATTTTAGGGATAAGGAGTACCCTAAATTATTTAAGAGATATATACCCATTCTTCATAATAGTCCTATAAATTTTAGGTCTGATAGCAAAGAAGCATCACTAACTGTTTC
The DNA here is from genome assembly GCA_017656035.1 of Myanophis thanlyinensis. Classification (NCBI taxonomy): domain Eukaryota; kingdom Metazoa; phylum Chordata; class Lepidosauria; order Squamata; family Homalopsidae; genus Myanophis; species Myanophis thanlyinensis. The sequence continues at coordinate 15,444 of JAEANM010001903.1, forward strand.
AATTTGTAAAATTGCGGTAGACATCACTAACTCGCTTAAATATGTAGTTGTTGTACAATTTCAGAAGTGTTGTTTTTAAACTCTTCGACATAAAGTGCCCCTTCAGGGTTGATAAAGGACAGAAAAAAGAAAGCACATCATACAGAATTGGTCATGCAGAGGAAAAAAATTAGAAAGCAGATTCTCTTTGTATGTCATAATATAAAAAGTCTTGCTGTTTAGGCTTGTCTTGGCTGCTCCATCCTTACCTGAGGCTCCGGGACCGGGGCCGCACTGCAGGAGACCGCCGCCCCCCATCATCATCAGTTATACTCTCAGTGCTGCCAAAATGCTTGGACAGGAAGTGCAGCTCATCCACAGTTGGCTGATAAGGCAGTTGGTGAAGGCGCTCTTGGGAAGAGCAGGACGACTGTGGGGAACAGAAGGGACAGAGTTGGCCATGTGACCATTCACCAATGCTGACATGCAGCAGTTCTATCGTGTGTGTGTGTGTGTGTGTTTGATTTCAAATCTCACACTGAAGTACAACTACTTCTGGGATATCACTAGTTCCTCTCTATGGGACGTTCAGTTTTCCAATACATCCTACAATACTTGGCAAAGAGCAAAATATAACCCAATTGCTAATTACAGTCCTCAACTTACAACAGTTCCTTTAGTGACCATTCAAAGTTACAACTTCACTGAAAAAAGTGACTTATGACCATTTTTCACACATACGACCATTGCAGCATCCCCTTGGCCGCATGATCAAAATCCAGATGCTTGGCAACTGACTCCTACTTGTGACCGTTGTAGTGTCTCAGGGCCATGTGGTCACCCTTTGGGACCTTCTGACAAGCAAAGTCAATGGAGAAACCAGATTCACTGAACAACCATGTTACTTCTTACCAACTGCAGTGATTCACTTAATACCTTAAGCCATAAAATGGGGCAAAATTCACTTAACAAATATTTCACTTAGCAACATAAATGTTGGGCTCAATTGTGGTCGTAAGTTGAGAACTACCTGTCGATATATTGCAATCAATCAAGAGTTCTTTCCATCAAGTCAGATCTCTGGCTTATGCAGTTCAGTACTGTCAATACTAACCAACAAAACTCTTCCTATTTTTGGTGGCAAGCCTACTTCTCCTTAGCAGTGAAAAGAGATTGAACTAGGAGCACTGGCATGTTACCCACATGATCTGCCACATGAGAATTAAAACTTATGTTTATCTGTCACCAAGATCACATGGCTTTACAAACAGTGACCCATGCACATACAGCATTATAGAGTATACATGTGACTGCAGCCAACTCTATGGAATTAGAGGAAACAGGCAGATCCAATCTGTTCCCAATGTTCCATTATCTCACCTATCAAATCAGAGAGCTTAACGTTATGTAAATATTTTCCCTAGAAGTGCACTAATGTGCCTTAACAACAGAGACTGAATCATTCTCTTTCCCTGGTCTTTTGGATGACTTGCATTATGCAGAGTGTACTACATATAAAACTTTCTTGATGGTGTTATTTGTGTGACTAGTTGTCTTCTGGTGATGAGTGAGCTGGTTTTAACAATTTCTTCTGAACACATACATTATTTCTAGTTCTCTGGGCACAGTGTTTCATAAGCAACGCTGGCCTATAAAAGAGCTCTTTTATTTAGAGAGTTTTTGTTTATCTTACCGATACTGTAGAACTTGGAGTGTTGGTTCCATATCCAGATGATGGTAGGGAAGCCAAAGACCAACGCCGGCCATCTGCCCTGAAAGTAACAGGGTGAATATAAAAATGGGAATACTCAAGATGGGATGAGGTTGGGGCAAATAACATATGTGTCACAACATCACTGGGCAAATGCTGTGATATATATACAACTATCACTGGGATATAAGTATATAACTGCTGCTTTTCATACAGATTCCATCATCACCTTTATCATTATCTTAATATGACTGAAATGCTCCAGATATCATTAAACTTTAATTAACTCTAATACTTAAGAGTGAAAGGTAGAATTAATCCGGATTAGAAAAAGCAGTTTTGTCATAAATACAAGTTCAGTCAATTGTATCTCATTTGTTGAAATGCCATTTACTGTAAATATCTAATATCTACAAGAGGAGTAAAATTTAGCTTCTCAGAAGATTCTGGGCCATTTAACAGATTCTTAAGAAAATGTATGTTACAAAAGCTAGCTTAATCTTAAATGCTTTTAATCTAGGAAATCTAAGATTCTAAAAAGTCAGAAACAGCACCCACCACAAGATGTTAAATTAAGTAAATGCTGAACTGTGATAAAGGTTTATTTGCCCTCTAAGTCTTGGTCATATCAAGACCTAGGAGCTGATTTAAAACGTATAAGATTAATGCTAAGGCCATCAACAATTGTGGATGGTCATACTTTTATTCGGTTGAAAAAAGGATTTTATGTAGTAAGAAATAAGACAAATGCAGCACAGGGAAGCTATGAGATACCGTAGTTAAGAATTCATGAAAATAATATATGTCACTCATATTTTAACCATAAAATATGATAAATGAGCCCCAATCTGTAATAAACCCTCACCAAATAAACATAAATCTGTTTATATGTCTCCAAGATTGCAGAGTAGTGCTTAAAGCAGCCTTCCCTAAACTGATGCTTCCAGACGAGTTGGCATTGCTCATATTGATCAAATGGGATAGCAATCCCACCCAAATGGGAAGCATTAGATTGGAAATATTAAACCAAAAGGTCAATATTGTTATATTCCAGCATGGATTTACACTTCTCTTCCCAGGTACATTTTTTCAGCCTGACACGTCAGGGTTATACTGTCACCAGCCCAAATCTGTCACCGATTCTTCAGCAGTATGTAGATAAATGTAGATATATGTAGATAAAACTATTTTAGTACTGAATGGGTCTATGTTTCTGCGCAATAACTGAAACTTTTGACATTCATGAATTTGCTTGCAAAGTTGATTTCCAGTCCTACAAGTTCCGTATATCAAAGACCTTTGGCTACCTGTTGTCCAGTATAAATCCACATGATCTCCAAAAAAAGCCATTTAAGATAATATATGTAAAAATCAATCTATTCAGGGAAAAGTATTTGTGGTAAGAAGCACATACAACATGTTCTTTCCTGCTGTAAGACATTCATGTGGCTCAAGTATTTTAAGGCAAGCACCCAGAATGTAGAACATTCTGTCAGAAAAAAATCTTTGTGATATAATGACTGTAATTTAGGTTATACTTCCCCTTTTTTATTATCAATTAACCATATCAATAATTCACAGTGTACCAGATTTGCAATTATATAATTCCAATCTCTTCCATCTAATTTGATTACATAAACTTTATCAAGCATAGGCTTTACAAATAAAAAGCAATGTAAGTTATAAAAGCACTCATGCCTTTAGGTGCAATGCAAAAAAATTGCAGAACAAAATATGTAAACAACCCAGAATGGATTTACTCAATATTTTGCTAAGGGACTGATGGAACCTCATAGTCTGTTCCTTTGATTTAGTGGGTGGAGGTGGGCAGGAGAAGTTGTATGTGTCTGTCTATAAAAAGAGCAGAGAGCAGATGGGAAGGAAGAAGCAGACGGGAAGTTCTTCCATAACCTCAAATGTCCCTGTTGGAGTGGCTTAATAGATCAAATACTAGAACAATAGCCCAAATCCTGCATTCTCCTTCAAAGCTTGCAAAAGCCAGGAAGCTGAGTGAACCAATAATATGACAACAAATATGGAAAGGTTGTGGCTGAGAATGGTCTAAATCCTGTATTATAATGGCAGGTTTGACCAGGCATCACCAAAGGAAGTGGTGGACATTAGAACAAAAGAGGCAAATACCCAAGACTGCAAATAAAAAGAGCATAGGAGTTTGGTCTTTTTTTATATAAAAATATTAGCTTTTTTGTTGTTTTCCAGAGGTAGGCCTCTGGAGCAGCTTCCTCACTCTAATTCTGGCATTAGTCACTTTACTATAGAGGAAATATTACAGTTAGAGTCAGTTCTTGTGGACTGCTAACAACTGATAGGTAAAGGACTATAAAGGATGGATGCCCAGTAGATCTTCTATGCAATTCATGTTTCTCTTGAGTCCCAGAAATGGAGGGCTCCTCTTACCTGCGGGAAGAAGCGAAGGAAAAGTGGGCTGGTGTGTTGGGGGAGAAATTCCGAGGACTGTCAAGGGGGCTGCTACCTGCAGACAGGACAGGGTAGGAACATACAAAATAAAATCAACATGTTGCTCTATGAGGCTGCTATCAAACTATGACCAAATCAAATCTATTTCCAGGAGCCAGCAAATTGTAGAGTTTGAATAATCAGTCAAGATAGTACAACAATTAGCTAGCAAGATTGAAAAGGGCAAGAAACTTGTTAAATATGAAAACAGAGATAGAAGAAAGCCAAGAAATAGAACACTGGATGGATGGATAAACCAATGGCCCAAATACAGCAATGGATTGTTGATTGATTGTTAAATGGTTAATTAGAAACTAATTAGAGGAAAGATGGAAAATCAGGCCAGTAGACAGAAAACTTCAGAGAGTTAGATGGATGGATAAGACGATTATGTAGTGTACTTCATTATGTAAATATATATATGGAATAACAAGGCAGATGCCCTGGGTACATAAAATAATGAAAAAAACAAAGGCGGAATAGGGTGTAGAGAATTACAGGAAGATGGATGCACTACTTAAGACCAAAACTGCTTCTGAATAATTTTCATAACACACGGATAAACTCATAAGGATGAATAAGGCGTGAGTGAGCATAAATTCAGATTTATGTGGACATTTCACCTCACTATGGCAGATAGGTACAACATAAAATTATGGAACACTCCCCCCCCCTCAACATCACATTTTGGTCAGTTTGGACAATGAGAAAGAATCCCACACTTTAAAAATGAGGTACAGAGCAAAGTTTAAAAGACAAAGAGATATGCCCTTGATTTTTTTTAAAAAGGACATTGAATGATTCCTGGATAGGGACATTAACAATTGGGGTACCAGATGTTCTTTCTCAGTAACATATTCAGTCTAAACAGGCAGCTTATTTAAAGAATGGCTTTCTGTTCCTGTCTAGGCAAGAACAGAAAAGCAGGACTTAAAATGCCTGGAATTTTCTTGTGGCTCATACACAATTTTGCAGGAGGCACTTCAAGGCTTGGAAGACGGAGGGCCAAGGGCCTAACTCACCAATATGACCTGGGAGTGGAGAGTGAGGTCGTGGCAGCGTTGGTGATGTACTTGTCAGGATCAGGCTTTTTCTGTTACTGGTTCGGCAGCTGTACAAAGAGCAGGAAAGAAGAAAGGCCTAAATCAGGGTGTGCGTGGATAAAGAATGCCAACCAGGAAGCAGGCTCCTTAGAAGACCACAGATGGAAAATTTGGCCAATTAATTATCTCCACCTCAATTTGACGACTACTCCAAACTGTAGCAGATGGTTACCTTTTGCAATCTCCCACTTGATTATTACCTCAGCAATGAAATACGAAGTTGGATTGTTCCACTGTGTCAGACCATTGATCTGTCTTACACAATGTTGCTTTTTTTGATTAGTAAGTCTCAAGCTGACTATTTTCCCAGCCTTGCTGCTTGAACTCTGTTAACTGTAGAAGCTGAGGAATGAAGCAGAGACCTCTCTTTTGTATGTGAAATATGACCTCTTTCTGGGATAAGGCCAGTTTTGTTCATCAAGTTTTACTAATCAAGAGAAGCTACAGGAAAATAGGTTACTGTCATGGATCCAACATGACATATGAGGCAAACATACAGCAATGGGAGGCCATTACAAATGGAAAGGACTTATAAACAGATGTTGGAAAAGAGGAAGTACCAAGTTCCCTCATTCCTTCAACCTGACTTTCAACTGCAGCTCTAAGTATAGGCTCTCTCTTTCTTGCATCTCTCACATTTAAAAAAAAAAAAATTAGAAATTTGGGATCCATTCTTGACAACTAGAACTACCAGATTTTCATTTTTTTTCCTCCTCTGAAAGACAAACAGGAGGGCATTGGCTGTTTAAAAAGCCCAGTTCACGTAGCAGAGCAAGGCAGAACAAAAATGTTAAATAATCAATAAATAACATTTGTAAACATGATTAGCAGCCTCACTTTCTCTCCCTAAAATTATGTAATAGTGCCTTCCCCCCATGGCATAGAAGACTCAATTCCACACTTGTCACAACTTGCCATGATGAAACTGTGAATAGTTGTCATATTACATAATGCAAAATATACAGTAAACAAAGTACTCAAAACAAAGATCCTCTGCCAGAATATATACAGTATGTAATTTGGGCAGCACCTTGACAAGGACCAGCTAGGATTACCTTGCAGTTCCTCAGGTACAAGTGGTTGGATTTTGGCATTATTTTGCCAGCTCTTGTTCAGTATTGCAAAAGCACTACGGTGTAGGTTACTAGCTGTAGACAAGGCTGGATGTCTGCCCAAGCCTAGTGCTGCCAGCTCTTCAGGTTGCATGGCAGCTCAGAGATTGTCTGGTCATTTATTATGGGCTATTATTTGCTGATGTGTAGCAGTCCTGATATCTACTACGTGTTGCAATTTCAAGCTGACAAAATATAAACAACCTGAACGGGAAAAGGGCAGTAAGTATGTGTGATAAGAAAAAATGTCAATGCAGTTTGCTCTTCTATACTACTTTACTGGAAAAACAGTCCTGTGAAAAGAGGGAAGGTACATGTTGTAAAACTATATTTTGATCAAACACAAATAAAAATGAACACATTTAATTGTTTATGTTCTCTCCATCTGTCTTCTATGCGCTTCTTCCTTAAACAATATCAGAATGTGATATTTTGGGCAATAAGGCTTTGTGCACTACTGTAATTTAAATATATTTTACATACATTTAAGATGTATCATATCTGTCTGGTCCAAGAAAACCTGTGGCATCACAAACATGGTAATGTTGAATGATTTGCAGTACATCTGTTTTTGGATATCATAGTAACTAATCAGGAGGTCACTAAAAATATTTTCCAGAGGGGTGTAGCACAATTTCCCAACTTGATCCCCTTGAGATATGTTGGACCAGGACTCATGGCTTCTCAGCAAGCATAGGTGAGATCATGATAGCTGCTCCAATACATCCTAAAGCATGGGCCCCCAACCTTGCGCAAGTGGCGGGCGCATGTGTGAAGCTCTACTAGCGTAAGCAGTGGGCACACACACAAATCCATCCCCTTCCCCTCCTTTCGCCACCATTGCTGGTCCACAGAGCTGGAAAGGTTGGGGACCACTGTCTCTGCTTGTCAGAGGGTTGTAAAAGGTGATCACATAACACCATAGACTGCATAACATGTCATAAATACATGCCAGTTGCCAAGCATCTGAAATTTATTGACATGGCCAGGAAGATGATGCAATGGTCGTAAGTGTGAAAAATTGTCATCTTTTTCAGTGTTGTTGGAACTTCAAATAGTCACTAAACAAATGGCTGTAAATTGAGAATTACCTGTTTTATACCTAAAAAAGGATATATATTTTAGAGCATAGCTAAAATTAAAAGAAACACAAAAATATGTATAAGAAAAGTTCTCAGAAATGAATCTCTCTCTCTCTAAGTCAGATTTGGCTTGAACAAATTTTCAAATAGAGGAATGGACTCTGAAAAGAAGAATCAATGAGCATCCAAATTGTTGCTTTATATCAAATAATACCATTAAAAAATCAAGTCACCACTCGTTAGCCAAACATAATTTCCAGCAATTTCTTTCCCCTTTTTGAAGCCTTGGACAAGCATGAAATATTTGGGGGGGGGGGGATATTTTATTTGCACTGAGGTCGGAGAAAAAGAGGTCTTCCTCTCCCCCCCCTCCCCAGTTTCTCCAAATTTTGTTCCAAATGAGAAAACACGCAGCCAACCTTTCATCCTTTTCAATTAATTGAGAGGAAAGAGGAAAGAAAGGACTTTTGTTTAGTGATAAAATGAAGATGACCAGTTATGTATATCTGTAAGCATGGTTATGATCAAGGGGAAATTTATGGAATCCTACTCAACAGAAATTACCGTACTATTACATGAAGCTGTAAAAATCCTGATGTGTGCCTGATCTATACAAATGTTTTATTCTAAATTACTTAATGGCATTATAAGTCAATCCTTATGATTTCCAAATAGTACACTTGTTTCTGATTATTCTGATTAATCAAACATCTGGAGAGAAGAAGGATGGGGGAAAAACATAGGAACAGGTAAATTACACACACACACTCATATATTTTTGTCCTATGATGAATTTCCCCAACTATCAGAAGTAGTGGAAAGAAAACTATAGAAAGGTCCAACTATCAGAAGTAGTGGAAAGAAAACTATAGATGGGAAAATATATAACTTTATCGTTGCTTTTTAATTTTTACTTTTTATTTTATGCATTTAAATATATTTATGCATTTGAATATATTTTTCTCAGAAGAGATCTATACACTTATCAACCTCTAAAATAGGACCATGGTACAAAAAGGTTAAGAATCCCTGCCTTGAGGATTTGTCTTACAGAATCTCATAGGGCTGCCCCCTTAACAACCTGAGAGTTGCATTCTGTACCAGTTCAGCTTTTGAACCACCTTCAAGGGAAGCTCTTAATGCTTTGATCCATTCAATCCACCTCACCGAGTGAGCCATAAACTAGCCAATCACATTTTAACCCAGGTTTGTGCATAACCATCCTCAGAGACAGTGATAAAGCAGCAATTCACACCACAGCATGACTGGGTTCTTACAAGGCTAGCTTGTATTTAGCTGGTATCTATCTGAAATTATTAAGGGACTAGTAATGGTAACTATGCTAATCCAATTGAGGAAAGAACTGCTAGACCTCTGCCAACATTTCTGAATCACAAAAAAACAACAACCCTAAACTACCTATTTGTTTCAATAGAAGAAAATATTTGTAACTGGAGGTTAAATTGTCAAGTTCTTGGTATTCTCTGAGCGGAGAGCACCAAGAACCCCACATATTTGGTTTTTTAGATAATCTTTCCATTTCCATATTTAAAGTTAAAAATTCCGTATCTACAGACAAAACTGCTTATAGATATACTGTAGATAGCTTGAGAAATGCAGCTTGTAAACTCTTACTCTGTTTCATCTTCTGCAACCTGAGGTTACAGGCAATCTATCCCAAAGCTTAATAATTATCATATATGCTTGAACTATGACCCTTTCTGGTTGCTGAAATCTCCAAAGCAAAGTCTTGATAATCTAACCAAATCTTGTTACTATTAACTGTTTATAATATCTAGAATTATGCGAGCCTAGTTCAAATGCTGATATCTGTAGCTCTGGTCAAGAAATCCCAGGACTTGGGCCGGTTTGGGAAGTTTTAAAAAGTTTTAAAAAATTGCATTTGGAAGAAAGTAAAAGAAAGCCATTTCCATATAACTCTTGTGTGTCTGTCTGTCTGTATGATCCCATCTCATAAGAAGAGACTCTGAGCAGCCTACTGCAAAAAGAGAGAGAATAAAAGCAATAAAAATGTCAAGCACAATCATATTTAATGAAAAGCAAGCAAGAGATTTGATCAGCAATAGAACCACCTCAAGATCTCACTATCTGCTGAGACCCACAGGACCAATGACAAAGCCAAGTCTCGAGGGACTTCAGGAAACTAAGGATGGGTGGAGCTGGCCTTATTTCAAATCAAATCAAATCAAATCATTTATTTCAGGGTGTGTGGGTGGGATGACTGGACAATGTTTCATAAAGGTGGGAGCAACAGCAGAGAAGGCTCACCTCCTCAGGCCTACCAAGTGTGATTTCCTGAAAGACAGGGCCTGACGTATGCCTCTCTTGCTCTATCTGACGGGAAGAGCAGATGTAATTAGGGAGAGGCAAGAAATCAAATTTCAGTTTTCAGTGGAGCTTTCACATGCAACCTTTGATTATCGAAGATATCCAACTTACAGAAACTCTCATATTTTACATGCTTCATAAAAGACAATGTAGGAGGAGCCAAGCCACACATCTTATGAAGTGAACATATGCATTTTAATAGTTTGAAAAGATGCCACTGGACACTTCATAGAAGAATCATTAGTCAGGCTGGGTGAACTAGTTCTTTACATAACTTCTTAAGAAATTAGTTGCATACCATAGAATGAATCATTATGTGATTTTACATTACTTCATGATTCATAGCTGTCTCCATTGAGAAAGGTGAATTAAAATTTTGAATAATTTGGAAAGTTCATCTTCAGGGCAATGGAAGGGGGAAAGCCTCAGTCCCAGAAGTCCCATGATAGAACCTTACTGCAAGAAAATGTCATAAATTACTTTTACTGATTACAGACCAACATAATTGTTGGTCTTTATTCAGGACCCTTTCTAAGTTGCCCTGAAAGTAATTATCATAAAAATGTGGCATATTTATGTATAAAAGATTAAAGTGAGCACTTGAGACAGAACAGTGAACCCTTCATTTGCATATCTGGAAGTAAATATGATTATGTGTTTACAATTCATATTCATCATTTCCATAGTGCTTTAAAAAGGGTACAGCTAAATCTTTTTTTTTTATTTTTTTTAACAGATGTATAAAAGGATGGAATAATAGTTTAGTTAAAAGAACAATTAATTGGTTGATAATGT